>PVJX010021342.1:0-32024 GCA_004027295.1 Dolichotis patagonum | reverse complement strand
TGTAGTTGCCTATACTCTTAGACTTGATGCTATCAATCATAACAGATTTAAATAAAATCAGTCAATACAAAGTAGCAATCTAACAAACCAGATTCAAATAAGATCAGTCATAATAAGACAGTGTAAGTTATAAAGGGCTTCAGATTAAGTTGATAGGAAATTAGGGATGATTACCATAATATGTCCTCTTATTTTTGGGGTAGCTGACCATGTCCTCAAGTCTAGTGTAAGTAGACAAACTGGAACAGCACATAATCCATCCAAGCAGAGTGGTGAGAATAATGTAGATTTTAAATCTTGTTACCCAATTAACAATATCCTCTGCCTCTCTTTTGGAGGCATAGGGTGCACTGCTTGTTTTGGGTCCCACTGCCTCCCTAGAGCATCTCAATGGACTCTATCTCCTGATCTACTCTGCCTGTGTTTCTCTCTGTGAATATTTCCAGGCCATCTCTACTAGAGATTACAGCCAATCTTCTCTGCCTCATTTCTGCTATTCTGTTTTTCTGCCACTTGTTGTCTTTTTTTCTCTTCCACTCCACTGTCTGCCCCGTTCACTGAGGCCTCTCTGCCACTGTTCCTGAAATGCTCGTATTCCTGTTCTCTCTCTCTAAAATGTCCTTCAGTATTTTTTGTAGGGTTGGATTGGTGGTTACAAATTCTCCTAGTTCCTCTTTGTCATGGAAGCATCTTGCTTCTCCATTAATTTCTAGAGAGAGTTTTGCAGGATACATCAATCTGGGCTGGAGATTGTTCTCCTTCAGCGCTTGAATTACTTTACTTCAAGCTCTTCTTGACCTGATGGTCTGTGTCAAGAAGTCTGCTGTGATTTTGATGGGTTTTCCTTTATAGGTGATCTGTCTCTTTTCTCTGATGGCTTTTAATATTCTGTTCTTATATTGAATTTCTGGGATCTTGATTATTATGTGTCTGGGTGTAGCTCTGTTTGGGTTGTAGGTGGCTTGTTGATCTTAACTTCTCTAATGGTAGTCCCAGGACCTCATATTCAAGCGGTTTTTTTCACTTTAGTTTCCTCCTGGGTTGAGAGTCCATCTCTCTCTGTTTGTGTCTCTCCAGGGTGTTCTATTCTGGCATTTAAGCTGTCTCTCTCAGAGAGGGTCCGTCTCCTGCTACCTACCGGTCTGCCATCTTTGAAAATCTCAATTTGTGCAGATTCATTATGATGCTTGTGTTTGTCCAAGAATTCTTTGCAGCCTGCAGTAAAAAGAAGAAGTAACAGAAATTAGAGGTATTCTCAGCTCCGGAACCTCAGCACTCCCCCGATTGATATTCAAAGCTTACACTGAGCACAAGGGACACATTTTGTTTGCATCCACTAAGATGCCTTCATTTACAAGGTTCAATGTGACAGCCTCAGAGAGCAAGTTCATTTATTTAGTTGTGGTTGATCAAAGCTGTAACAGTTTCTGGGCACTATGAAGGAATGTTGATCATTCATCCACTATACTATTTGCAAAAAGACAGATGAAACTACTGTGTCTTCCATAAAAATTATTTCAGTTAGAGTTGAAAGAGCTTTTCTTACACTTGACAATGCCATCCTTTATATTTCTGCTTTTCCTTTGCAGCATTTATCTTTGCTCAATCATTTAAAGATGGCAGGTCACAGTGACTACCGGTAAAACTCCTAAGATATGGGGTTCCAACAGGGATGTTTCAGTTTGTTGTTGAGATGGTCACTGGGTCATTCCTTCCAGCCCTGTGGCACCATGCACATCCCCACCCAGAGGACACTGAGAATAGTCACTGGACTTGCCCTATTGGAGGAAAGGAGCAGAAGTTCCTTGGAGCCAGAGAGTTTAGTGCTGCTGAGGTCCACCCTTTAGTCAAAAGAGCCAAATCCCTTTAGTTTCATCTTAGAATCCTCAGGCTCTAACACAGACAACGTGGGGAATTCCCTTAGAAGCAGTTTATGAAGCAGCATTGTTATGACAAAGCAGGAAGTCAGCAAAGATGATAGAGGCTTAGAATCAAAATACTTTCTTTAGTCTTACCATTCAAAATTAAAGAGATCCTGTAAACAAACACAGTATGTCAAATAACTAAATAAAACTTGCATTAAAATTCATAAGTGAAAGGGAAAGTGAACGATTACAAACTAAACCAATTCTAGTTTCTTTCTTTTTCTTTTTTTTTTCTTTTCTTTCTTTTTTCTTTTTTCAAAATTTTTTTCTACACAGGATATTCTTATGCTGCCCAGGCTGGTCAGGAGCTCATGATCCTGGGTGTCTAGGTACATCATGGAGGCATGGCCTTTGTGGAGTGCTCTCTACTAACCTGCTAAGAGTTTCTTAATCAAATGAAGTTGTCAGGACATGTCAGGATTAATGATCACCAATCCCCACTTTCAAATACCATCATTGGGAAGTAGGTCTTCAAGTGATGAACAAGAACTTTCAGAGGATAGCTTGTTTTCTGAGGTACTACAGGGAAGTTCTTAAGATCACAGGCTCTACGGCCAGACTGAACTCTGGTTCTGCCACCTACCAGCCATGTGACCTTGAGTAAGTTACTTAGCTTTTCTGTCTCTAGCCTTCCCATCTACAAAATGAATTACAAATAGTACTATCTTATAAGGTTGCACAAGGGTAAATTAGTTTATGCATGTAATATGTGAATGGAGCAATTCCTTGGACATACAAGGAGTTCAGTAAATGTCACTACCATCATGTTCTTCTAAATTCAGGTATATCCAAAAATATTCAGTCTGCAAATATACTGTCAGCTTTCTTCCTCTGTCAGTCTTTGGTGGAATCACTCAGTATAAAAACAAAACAAAGCTGTATTTACTACACAAACAGTATTACAGTATTGGGAGTCTCAAAGGACATGGCTGAAATTCCTAAGGGTTGGGCAGGTAGGGAAGAATTTTAGAAATTCACCTCAGCCATCCCAATTTGGGGACAGTTTGGAGAACACTCTCCCCAATGTTCAAGTTTCAAGTGTTCAACTTTTAAGTGTTCTGTACTGGAAATGTTGCTATTTTCCATTTTCAAAAGCTTTATTTAACCATAGTAATTTGTGGCTCTATCCAAGGCTAAGTATAGAGCAAAACATAATAATGCAAACCAGCTCATGCTGAGCTGAAATGAGTAGTGTTCTCTCACCGAATTCTCTTGCAAGCTTTAATAACTTCTTTAATTTCTCTGTTATTTTCCAATATTGTATACCTGTTTCCAGAAGTATTCATTTTATCTTTCCTTTTCCAGCTTTCTTCTGCTGGGAAAATGATAGAATTATTTTACTCCTGTTCTCCTGCCATACCTCAAGTTTTTGGTTTTCAGCTCTCAATCTGGGTTTACAGCCAACTTAGCAGTTATTGACCATACTGAGAGGCTATAATTGAGTCAGTGCTGGAGATGGAACGACTTGTCAGACTACCTCATTAGAAGGAAACCATCTCCAGGACAAGGGAATAGAGAATGAACAAGACCACAAGCATGCATCATATTTGATATGAATTAATAGAGTGAAAAACCAAAGTAGAGTTTGCATGGATCATTTTCTTTGATACCCTCCCGACACAGTTTGTTCTTTTCTTTAAAAAAGAAAGTCAAAAGTTAGCCTCTATCAAAAGGCAGTAAATATCTTTGTCTGAATTGAGGCCTGAATATTACATGTAGACTGTAAACCTTTAGAAATAGTGAAATGTTGATTTATATTATAAGAATTCAGAAGAGTGAATTAAAATCTAGAGCCAAAAAGAAAAAGCCCCACTTGAAAAAGACAGTGAGCTGGTTTACGATTACCAAACGGATGCCTTTATGTGTGGCTTGTCCTTTCATATATTTGGATTTTTCTGCCAAAAGAAGACTGTCTGGACACTGTATTATAAAGAGAATGAGTAGCTTCTGTTGAAGTTTAGGCTGAAAGGGGCACAAAGAGCTGCTCTGCTGGAATATAGGGGTTCTCTGGAGTGCTTCCCAGTAAAGTCTGTGAGGCCCCTCTGCCAAACTAACCACTAGGCACCATTGCGGTAGTTCCTTGAATACCTCATTCTTTAGTACCTGTGTGCTTTGGTTTTCTCTACTGGAACAATTTCTTCCTATACAAGTACCCACTGCCTCTACCTGGATGCATTTCAAATATGGCAAGTCTCCCAGTAGACTTGATTCTCTCCTCTTCTGCCTTCCCAGACACTCTGCTTATTCCTCTGTTGCTTCTCATGCTCTCATTTCCATGATGCTCTTAGAAACAGACTTTAACTGAAAGGATTTGCATATGAGAACTTACTTAGGAGATTCCAGGAGATGCTGTAAGAGAGTAGGACCTGAGACTAGGAAAAGAGAAACCAAAAATAGTGCTTCAGTGAGACCTGAGAGGACCAGGTTCAGCCCCACTGGAGGCTCTCGAGGAACCTGGGTAGAACATGCTCAGAATGTCCTCCTGAAGGCGATCCTGTTGGGTGTGAGTTGCTCTGGGAGTTAATTCTCTGGCACTTCCCACCTGACTCTTAGGCTCTGAGCTTCTCCAAGGCTAAAAAATGCCTTCAGGAAAGAAATCCTGGAAGCCATAGCCTCCAGAAGAGGCTCCTCAGACAGAGAAGGGAGAGGCACAGTGGATTTGGTCTTAAGGAAGATAGTCTGTTATGATGAGTGACAGTTGGGTAAATTCTGAAAGCAGGGAGAGAACTTTTTCAAGCTTTATAGACCCAGAATACCCAATAGATAAACATATGATCAAAACATACAGTGAACATTTAAATTAAAAGATATATACATATATACTAAAAGGCATCCTGCCATTAATCCCCCTCAAAATAATTCCCTTTTCTTCAAGCATACTTAGCCCATTGTACATGCCACTTTATGAAGCAGTTCTGGGAGTTTCTTTCATGAATATTTTTCAGGCCAGGGATTTAGTTCAGTGGCACAGTGCCTTGCTGGCAAGCATAAGGTTGTGAGTTCAATTCCTGCTACCAACACACATTGAATATTTTTCAATGTGTGTTCAAAAATACACAAATGCTGTTGTTGTGTGTCATCCAAAGGAAAGGCAGGCTTGTAAAAACATTATAGTGTGTCCTCTTCATCTTATTCATAAGATCTGCAATTTTTGGCTCCTCTTCAAAGTCAAAATGACTAGTAAGTAAGGTTCGAATCAGACCTGACACTTCCAGCCCCCAACCTTCTTGCCAGCAGAGGCACTACTCTGCAGGGAACTCAGGTCAATATCCAAGTTGTCACCACAAACAAGTTATTGTGAAGTAGGTAAGATAGCACAAGGGATTTTGCAGGTCCTGGGGACATCTAGGAATACCTGGAGACACCTGAGAATTTACACAGGTCACTTCGAGGACTCTGCCCACTGAGGTGCAAGACTGCCAGAGAACTTTGATCACAAATATTTATTAAAATCTTCCCACCTGATGTTCCCTGCCTTCTCTCCATACCTATAAGAGGGACACACTTCTCCTTGTTTGGGGGAAGATAGTCTTATTGTTCTCTGCCTTCCTGCACCTCTGCACAATAAATTCTATGTCATGCAGCCTTTAAATGAGCCTGGTGGTCTTTGCAGCCCCTCCATATATTATGTATGTTATACAAGAAAGGCCATTTTAAATCAGTTAACATTTTAAATCAGTTCAAGGCATTGAAGCAGCCACAACTGTACAACTAAGACAGGAAAAGAAACCAGAAAAAGAAACTTATCCCAGAATACTGGGATAAGTATGATTGAATTCAGCTGGGATATTCTGAGGGGGGAATCAATTACAATGTATATTTTCCTCTAATAAACTTTTAAAAACTTAAACACTTAATCACTATTAAATAAATGAGGTTGGTTCATGTGTAACACATCTTTTGAACCAATGATGTGTCCAACAAACACATGTTGAAATACCTACTGTGTGCCAGACAGTTATCAAACTGGCTGATTCCTGCCACTGTGAGGCCGAGAGTGTCCCAGAGAAGACAGGCGTCTTAGTTACTTTCTGGTTGCTAAGACAAAATACGTGACACCAAAAGTTAAGGTTTATTTTAGCTCATGATTTGGAGAAGTTTCAGTCCATAGTCAGTTGGCTCCAAATGCAAGGCAGCCTGGCAGATGAGAAACAGTTCATGGGATGGCAAGAAGACAGCCAACCATTAGCAGTGAGTGTTTCTTTTCCTTTTACTCCATTCAGGCTATAAACCTGTTGGTTGGTGCCACCCACACCCAGGGTGGACCTCGCCATTATCCACCCTCAGAACTATGTTAAGCTAGTACTCTAATTAAGTTATCACATACCCATAATCCAGCCACCTCTCAAAAGCCCCACCCAAGAGCAGATGAGGTATGAGGGGATACCTAGATATAAGCTATAACAACAAGCAATAAAAAAAAATAATTATAATGAGAAAAATGCATATACTGACCTCAACACTATATATATCACCTTAAGTTATGAGTATGAAACTGATATAAAACCTATTATTAGATTTTCAGCAGGTTAGACTTTTGCTCTTTGAGGAATATAAACTTATTTCTCTTGCAGAGAATAAGGAAAAGGGAAAATGTTGATGAAATTCTCCTTAATGTGATTCTGGATTGTGTATTCTGGATTGGTAGACTTTTATTTGAAATAGACATAAAAGAAAATTATAAATGGAAATAGATAAATAAACTTCCTAGTTTCTTTTCACTTTGACTTAAAAAATTATCTATTTTAATAACTAGATTCTTGACTCAAGAAACTATAATGGTATATACTTTTGCTTGTCTTGTTTGATAAATAACATTCAGTGAATGCTAAAAAGAAGAGTCAAGAAAGGAAAAAAATGACTCTTCACTAAAATGGACTTGTCCATCCTGAGTTCGATTTGAGACAAAAAAATTTATCAACATAACCAACAGAACCTTTGGCCATAGCACTTTAGTTTCCTAGAATTTTTAAAATAATGTTTGTGAGGACTTTCAGTTTCTGGTCTGGCAGGTAAGGAGTTGATAGTTGTCAGTCCCTTCTAACAACAAGCAAGAGTTCAATTAACAACTCTTTTTACATCTATCAGAGAAGTGAACCCACAGAGCAAACTGCTGCCTCTCAAATTGGAGAGACAGTCACAGCTCCCCAGAGTAGAAGCCCACAAGTAGAAAACACCACAGGAAGCCATGCTGAAAAAAGAAAAACTGACTATAACTGATGAATTGTTAGCAGTTCAATCTGGATAAAACCAGCACATGAAATCTTTAGGAAGACCCAGTCACTGGTTGGGAAAGCAAGCATTCCACACTTGTGAGTTTTACCTCCAAGAAGGCTACAAGGTTCTCACAGTGCATACTCAAGAAATATACTCTCATCCTTCCAGCAGAAAAAGGAGTAACCATTTCCGAAATATCCTGCATCATCATCCTTGGTAGCAAAGCCTATGCCTAGGAAGAACTACTTCACCATAATTTAACCAGCTGCATTTTTATCAAAGTATAACCTACCTGAGGGCCAGTAAACACTCAACTCTAGCTCGTGTATCACTCCAGAAAAATGAAATTCACAGAGCAACCTCCTTCATCCATCCTGCACCACTAAAAAGAAGAAAAACTGTGACAAAACTGGTTAGCCTCACAGTCCAAGGTCATCGGTTCTGCTTTGGTTTGGGTAAGTGTCCTTCAAAAGTCCACATAAAGACTTGGTTGTTAGCCTGTGCTGCTATGGGAAGTGGTGGGAACTTTAAAGATGAGAAATCTTCTACTAACTGCAGTGCATTGTTGAAGGGGCTATCAGGACCTCAGGGAACTCCTTTTCTTTTTTGCATCTTGCTTATGAGATGCATGGTTTTGTTGCATGCTATTACCTCAGCACAGGCCCCAAAATCGATGGGCCCAACCAATTGTGGACTGGAAACTCCAAATCCAAAAGCCAAAGCAAGTCCTTTCTCTTTATCAGCTGATGGTAATAGGTTGTTACAGTAATAAAATGGAGACTAATGGGTTCATCAAAAGACTGAGACCTGGGTGAGTGATTTAGCTCAGCAGCATAAGCACTTGGTTGGCAAGCATGAGGTCCTGAGTTCGATCTTTGGTAAAAAAAAAAAAAAAAAAAAAAAAGACTGAGACCTAATCATAATGATATAGGAGAACAAAACTTCCAACCTACAGGATGTCAGTACAAGTTTGTGTTCTCTAAAATTGAAGAATGAATTTTAGAAACAATGGAGGTTAAGAGCAGAATATATTTATTGGGAGAAAGAAAGCTTCTGTCTGAGAGACAGAAGAGGTCCCAAGTTGGTTGCCAAAGACTATCTTCTCTAAGGCCTTTTATGGAGTAAAACCACAAACTGAGGCAGGTCTTAGGTGGGGAAAACATGGGAACTCTCAAGGTAGCCACAAGGTGGGACAGAACTATGGTTAACCAATAAGATTAACTGCTCAGGTAAAATTGATTAAATTGGGGACAAATGGGGAAGTGAGTCATATAGCAAGAGGGAAGGCTTAAAGAGCAGTGAATCTTCTTGTAGGTGGTTGGGATGGTGATTCGGGCTTTCTCAGGGAGATAAAAACCTATTTAGAATATCAATCCTTATAATATGGGTGTATTTGTTTGATTTTTTTGTCTTGAGACTTGGCCCATAGTGGGAGGTATCTGTCTCCCTCACAGTAGCAAGCTCTCTGTTCTTCTGCACTGGCTTTTCAAGGATCTAGCCTCGTCTGACTGCCTGTAATATTTCTATCTAACTCAATTGCCTGTAACAATAAGACTATAAAAAATTACCCTTTGCTTTATTATTATACTGTGGAAAGTCTACTTATCAGAGTTTATTTTATCTAATGTATCCTGTCCCTAGTGCAACAAAAATTACAAGGCATAATAAAAGGCAAAAAACACAATTTGAAAATACTCATAAGTACCAAGAGCAACTCAGGCATAGCAGATATGTTGAAATTAGTAGAACAGGAATTTAAAATTCTTATGATAAATATGCTAAAAGTTCTAGTGGAAAAAAGAAACAGCAAGCAAGAAAACTACATAATATTAAGCAGAAAGATGAAACCAAAAAGCAATACTAGAAATAAAGACCTTTATAGCAGAAATGAAGACTGCCTTGAATGATCCCATGAACAGACTAAGCATTGCTGAGGAAAGAATTTTCAGTTTTGATAGTATTTAAATGGAAACTTCTAAAACTGAAAATCAAAGAGAACAAAGAATGGGGAAAACTAGACAAACCAGACCTGTGAAGCAACAAAAAAGTTGTAATAGATAATTAATGAGAATACCAACAGGAGAAGAAAAAGAAAACCATAGGAGAATTATTTGAAGCAATACTGACTGAGAATTTCTACAAATTTCATTAGAAATGAAATTTCTAATTGCGTTAGGTATAAACTACAGGCCAAGGAAGCTCATAAATCATTAAGTAGGATAAATGTCAAAATACCTTACACATAGGCATATCATATGCAAACTGCAGAAAATAAAAAATAAAGATAAAATTTCAAAAGAAACCAGAAGGAAAAAATTCTTTCCTACAAAGGAACAAAAATACAAATTATATTTAATTTTTTCTGAGAAGCCATGTAAGCAAGAAGTGGAATGAACTATTGTATGTGTTGAGAGAAAAAAACCCACCAATCTAGAATTTTGTACTGTACAAGACTGTCCTTCAAAAACAAGAAAAGAAAAAAAAAAGAGAAAGAGACAGAGATAAAATAAAGATTGTTTAGGCTGTCCCTTAAAAGAGTAGGCATATCAAAATTAAGGTTATTTGGTGCCAAAGGATCTGCCTTGCAAGAAATGTTTTTAAAAAATGTTCTTTAGCAAGAAAAAAAGGCAGAGGTCAGAAACCTGGATCCACATAAAGAAAGAACATCAGAGAAAGGATAAGTGACGATAATATAAAACTTTCATTTTTCAATTCTTAATTGGTCTGAGAAATAAATTACTTCAAAATAATAGTAGCAATGTATTCAACTATATTTCAGTGAAATGAAAGACAGAAGTGATACAAGGATTGTAGGGAAGAATGATAAAAATATTATAAGGTACTCACTACTTTTAATTAGAAGAGTGGGTTATTTAAAAAGAAGTTGGTTGTAAAGGTTTAGTTAACACTCTAGAATCTCAGTACTTGGGAGTCTGAGGCAGGAGGATTGTTTCAAGTTTGAGACAGTCTGGGTTACAAAGTGAACTCAAGGCCAGCCTGAACTATGTAGCAAGACCCCTTCTCAAAAAAAACAAAACAAAGTAAAACAAAACAGTGTAATTCTAGAGCAATTGTTAAAATTTTTAAGTATAATTTACATGATAAGAAGCACAAAAATTACATAAAATGTTCCATTAAAACCATAAAAGGTTGAAGAAGAGAGGAAGACAAAATATAAATAAAGTACAAGGGCAATAACAAGAGAATATTAACAAATGTGGTGAATGTTAATTAAACTATATGGATAATCATTTTAAATGTCAATAGTCTAAATATACTCATTACAAGACAAAGATTTTCAGGATGGAACCCAAGACCCAATTGTGTGTTGCCTATAAGAAACACAATTGAAATATAAACATATGTCTACACTTGAAATAAGACAGTGGAAAATAAATATATCAGGCTAGTATTAGTCAAAGGAAAGTAAGTTTCTGTACTGATTTCAGACAAAACATACTTCAGAGCCAGCAAAAGCATTAGGATAATAAAGGGGTAGAACATAATAATGAAATGGTCCATGAAACAAGAGACATGATGAAACTTAATGTGTATGTGCCTCGTAACTGATCATCAAAATAACAGAAGCAAAAGCTGATTGAATTCCATGGTGAAATAGATGAATCTATCCTACAAATTCAAGATTTTCAACTGATGCCATTTATCAGAATAGGACATATTTAACATGCAGAAAATCAGTAAGAATATAGTTGAACTCAACTGTCCCATCTGTCAACTGAATATAACTACTTCATCAAAGGTCAGAATACGCATGCTTCTCAACCTCACACGGAACATTCACCAAAGGAGAACACATTCCAGGACACAAAACACACCCGAAAAAATTTAAAGATTGAGAAGATGTACAACTACTCTTAGAACACAGCGGAATTAAACTAGAAATCAATAATAGGAAGATAGTTTGAATGCCCAAAGTACTAAGGAACAAGAAATTCAAGAAAAATTTTAAAATAGTTTGAATTAAACGAAAATGAAGACATAGTCTCTCAAATGTGTAGGATGCAGCAAATAGAGCACTTAGTAAGAAATTGGTAGAATTGTAGGCATATAGTAGACAAAAAGAAAGATCTGACAAAGGACAATTATACAAAATACACAAAGAACTCTTAAAACTCAACAATAGGAAAACAAACAGCCCAATTAAAAGTAAAAACCTCAACAAATGCTTTGCCAAGGAACACACACACATGAACACACCTACCCCGAGGAAGGGAGGGAGACAGAGAGGGAGGAAAATTGTAAAGAGATGCCCATCATCATATTTTATTAGGGCATGCAAACTGAAGTGACAATGAGCATTATTAGAATGGCCAAAATCCAGATCACTGACAGCACCAAAGAAAATAACAGGAATGAGGAGCAGCAAGAACTCTCATTCATTGCTAGTAAAAATGCAAAATTGCATAGCCACACGGAACAGTAGTTTTGCAGTTTGTTACAAAAGTAGATATATTTTCCTTTAAGAATGCTACCCAATAACATGCACATAGATACTTATAGTAACTGTGTTCATAATGACCAAAAATTGAAACAATAAGTTTTTCAATAGATGAATATTTATAAATGGCAGTATTTCCTAGGAAGGGAATATTATTCAGTACTAAAAAGATAATGAGTTTGCAAGCTATGAGAAGACATAGAAGAAACTTAAATGCATATTACGATGTAAACAAGTTAACCTGAAAAGGCTACATAATGTATCGTTCCAACCATGTGTTATTACGGGAAGGGCAAAACTACGGATACACTATGGATCAGTAAAAAGATCAGTGGTGGCCACGAGTTAGGGAGGAATGAACAGGTGAGCACAGATTATTAGGCCAGTAACTATTCTGTAGTATACATTTTAATGATCGGTAATGATAAATACTATTATGCATTTGTCAAAACACACAGAGTGTACAATTTCACAAGTGAACAATAGCTATGAACTTAGGGTAATGATAATGTGCCAGCGAACCTTCCCTGACTGTAACAAGTGTACCACTCTGGTGTCGAATGGCAGTACCAGGGGAGGCTCTATGTGCGTGGGGATCAGGAGTATACTAAACTGTATTTTCCACTCAATTTTGCTGTGAATCTGTAACTATTCTAAAAAATAAATTTCATTACTTAAGAAAAGTCTTTGATTGAATTGTTAGAAATACAAACCTGTATTTTCTCAAATTAAAAGGAATTATTTTTTGAATCATGGTACAACTAATTAACTTTTGGGTGACATAATTTGACATAAGAATTCATTGCGCCTTTTTACATTTATATTTAAACTAGATATAATTCAATAAAGTACTTATTATAGATTCTACTGCCACTCACTTTGACAAGTTCTATTGAGAAATATTAATCTTAAAATACATAGTTCAGAGATGCTGGATCATCTTTATTCATGAAATTATGTTCCCAGAAACAGTCTAGATTCCATTTACACAGTCTGTGCTGCCCTACATTTCATCTCCACGTTTGTTTCTTTCTGTTTTGCTTCTGAAACGTGAGAGGCTCCACTTCATGATAAATGATTTGCAATATACCATAGAACGGTTCTAAATTGCTTTGGATTTTAAACTCAGAGTATATATTGGTGGGCAATTCTTAAACTACTTATATACTGTATTATTCCAAATACAGATGATAATTGTTTTACTTATCTATTGAAAAAAGAAATTTTTACCCAAAGAGAGAGATGAGGGAACTGGACTATCATCTTCTGTTCTATATGAACAAGAGAACACAGCAAATTTTTGCTAGTTCTTTTGTCTAGCTTTCCCTTAGATTAAAAGACATTAAGTCTTTCGCTGTAGCTTAGCCTGAACAACAGATTCTTAAAGAAAACCAGAATAATAAGATTTCACTTTTGTCTTTCTTCTTCCTACTTTGTCTCTAAATGACATGCATTATTAACATAATAAAACATCTTTAAAAAGTCGGGATATCTGTTTACTTATTTGTTTGAAAAGCTTCTAGTAATAAGCCTAATTCTTAACCATTATTTTTCCTAGCTCTGCCACAGCAGGCTAGGAACCTACAGACCCTTCCCTAGAAATAGAAATGCTTGCTAATTTAAATAGTTTTGATCTGAGCCATACCTAAACGGAGGTGAGAATATGAATGAATGATGAATGAGTGAAGAAATGAATACACACACACATGCACAAAGGACCTTTGGAGAATTTTCATGATGCTTATGAAAAGCTTGTAGTAGAGTACTTTCTGCCTTGAGAGAAGAAATGCTCCTTCAGGGGGCCAGGTCTATCATTTTCATCATGGGTATTTCAATTAGGACATCTTAAACTTCTCCATTTTCCACAAGACTGGTTTGCTGTGTAGACCCTGTCAGACGTCATTATTCACAATCTCTGCCCCTTGGAGGCTGCACTGGACTTCAGGCCTAGCATCACGAAAGGGCTGCCAAGGGCTTCTAGCTTAAGTACACCAGAATGACCTGTTCCTGGCATTTGGCAGGGCCTCAGGGCCATCAGGGGCCAAACGGGAATTCACAATCAGAACATGACATGTGGCTTGTGTAGGAGAGCCTTTCAATGAAAGCTTTCAGCATTTTTCAAAAGCAGCCCCCGGGGGCTCACTCTCATCATCGCTCTGATGGATGGCAAGCTGACACAGCCAGGACTCACCCAGCTCGCTGCAAACACCGGCAAAACCCAGGCACTTCTCCCTGGCCAGGGGGCTGCTAAAGCTCCTGACAAGGACCTGGATCAAGAGTTCTAAGAAAAACCGCCTTATCTAAGTAAATGTGTAACTGCTCTTTTCAGCAGAGGTTGCTCCAATTGCTTGCACTTTTCTGGATTAAAATAACAATAAAATCCTGGGGTCTCTTCACAACCTGGTATTTGGAAATGTAATAGGTAATTTAAATTTCAGTCTTGTTACTTACTATCTGACTCTGGACAAGTTTCCCGACTTACAAAATTCCTATCCCCTTATCTCTTAAGGAGAGTAATAAAATCTACTCATAATTTTTCTTCAGATTCAAAAGAGAGACCCAGCCAGTAACTAAGATAGACTCTTTAATTCAAGAGTATGAACATAAGGGGAAAAATGCATGGTTGATATATGTATCTACACACACATCTATATACACACATTCATTTGTATAAATATATGACTGAAATTTAAGAATTGTAAAATGGGAGGCTGAGTTGCAGGTCCGTGATAAAGTGCTTGCCTAGTATACACAAAACCTTGGGTTCAATCTCCATCAGTGAAAAAGAAAAAGAATGAAAGAAAGGTCATACTGCTAAAAATTGCAAATAAAATTTCAGATTTCCAGTGTCTCTTGAAAACAAATCATGATATCTATCAACATTGAGCTGAGCTTGGCTAGCAGCTGACCTTAAGTCATGGTAAATGCTCACAGTTTCATCACTTCCAGGACTGCCTACCTCACTTATTTCATCATTAGCTTGTCCCTTTTAGTCATTTGACTGTGCCATTTTCTGTGTACATCACCTTTGCCCCCACCCACATCCTACCTTACACCATGGTCTTATGGCCAAAACTCTTCAGAAAATAAAAAACAAATTTCTGTTTAAATAGGTTGGGTCTGGGTAGGAGGGTAACCTCATTCAATAATGCACCTTCTTTTTTCCTTCACTCTGTTGGGTATTTAGACTTGGAAGAAAGAGATTAGAAGACACGAGTGATTTCTCCAAGTTGTATATGTGTTTGGCATAGCCCTGTTTTACAGTTGCCTGGCTGAGTAAATGAAGTTGCTTTGGGGTGAGGAAGATGCAGTGGGAGCATATTTCAACTATGACAGTGTCACAGTGCCGCTCCACGAAGGACTTCACTTCCAGGGACTTAGTTTGTGAAATATTTTTTCTGGTCATCACAATGATGGGGTTATGGGTAGGGATCACTTGCATTTGGTGGTTTAGACCAGGGTAGCATATCCTCTGCAACATGCAGGAACATTTATCATCATAAAGGATTTGTTGTATCCTAAACAGATTTTACATATCCTGCCAGATATTATCTTATCAGACAAACTTTTTAAAGCTATCTTCACTTTGGACCCAACTCTGCTAATCACACAAATTGTTTTCAAATAATTTTAATAAGCATTGAAGATTCCATGAGTTTAGGGATGCTATACAAAAGCAGTTTACTTTCTTGGTTCAGAAATTTACCAAGACCAGTGTATTAGCCAAGTTTCCCCTTTTTGAGACAAAATCCCTGACACTCACAGTGTGCAGTGGGAGAAGTTTGATTGGCTCACGGTTTCAGAGGGTCCAGTCACGGTTGGCTGGCTCCAAAGCAAGACTATTATAATGAAAATGCTGGATGGAAGAAAACTACTCAACTCATGGCAGCCAGGAAGAGGAGAGTGGGAAGTGCCAAGAGTGTGGAAGAGACATAGACAAGAACACATTCTTCCTGATCATGCCCAGGAGTGGCCCATTTCCCCCAACCGGGCCCATCTCATTACAATTCAGCTGGATAATCCACCTTCAGTGGATTAATCCACTGGTAAGTATGGCACCCCTCATGATTTAATCACTTCTGAAACCCCCATCTCTGGGCACAAGAGACACTTGAAGGACATTTTACTAACTATAACAAGTTAGTCTTCATTTCAGAAACTGAGGCAGCACTGCTCAATATACTAGGGTGACAGTTCAATCTGTTTCCAGTCAGTCTGTTAGATGCCTCATTTGGGATGTTTTTATTTATAATTGGAAATGTCTAATTACTAAAGTCTGTGCCTCAACAGCAACTACTCTGTGTATAATATTCTCCTTGGGTTGGGTTCTGATTCTGTGGAGACTATTCTTTAACTTCGTTATATGTAGGCAACAGAAAGCAGTGCAAAATAACTTTTGCTATACATGGAAATTCTGCCCTGTACAGTAAAAGTTCAATAGGCTTCTCTTCCTCACTGTTAGAGAAGTTCACTTTTTCTTTATTTCTACTTTTATTCCGATATTCCTGAACTATCAATGGGTCCATTCTGTGGTTTTTCTCTTGAACCGGTTATATAACATTGCCTGGTTTTTCATATTGAATTAATTAAGATATGTAAAATGTGCTCATTTTTATATCTGGGTGAGAGTTATGATTTTATCTTTTTTAAAAATCATTTTTTAACAGTAGTTTTATCTGGACATTTGCAAATTGAGATACATATCTTAGTAAGAATTTCTTTCCTTGTAATTTTCTTTTTAGAACAGAATTTTGAAAAATGTGTCTTATATACATTTCATTCCAGGTTAGCAAAAGTGGTTTGCTATAACTGTTTGTTATAAAAGGGAGTATGAGGTCTGATAGGGTTCAGTATCACAGATTCGATCAGAAACTCTCTGAACACACCCACATATGTTACTGATGAGCTGGATCATTATTTTTCTCAGTCAGAAAGAAAAGTTTCAGAGCTCCAGGCTATTTTGAGACACCACTAAGCTGTGAATTGTTTTTTGGAATCCATTCCTTTTTCTCTCAACTCCAGTGTAGTTCAACCAGAACAATTACAAAATAGCTCTTTATGAGAATCAATGACCCAAAGTTTTTTTCAACATTTTCTTCCAGATCACCAAAAGCCAAGACCATTCTGACAAACTGCAGTTGGTGTCTGTCTATCTTAGGTAATATAAAAAAAGATTAAATGAAAACATTCTCCTTTATTCCCCTGCTTTGACTCATAATTTTACCCAAGATACCCACAGAATACTCATTTTCCACATCATGTCAGAGAATCCTGACCCTGACTTGCAGCCCTGCAGTGAGTCTTAAGACCAACTATTATAGTACTTATATGATGCCACATTTCAGAGACCAGAAACGATGGGGTTTCAATCTGAAACTTATTTAGGCTCAGAAAGAAATAACTGCTTCACCCATCTTGATGCCACTTCACCCTTAGCTGCTGGCTGGGAATGTCCTTGGCTGACAATGATGAATGAAGGAGAAAAAAAGATCCACTCCTGGTTGCCTGGTTGTGTACTACTAAAATATCCTTACTTCAATATATCACTTTTCTTTTTATTTAATAAACACATTTATCCCCTCCCAACGTACAGAAAAGCTTGGCAAATAAAAATAAACTTAAGAAAATTTATAAGCCTGCCTTATATATTGCTTTATTTAAAAGATAATTTTGACACATTTTTTTCTTCCACCCACCAAAAGGAACATGCATAATAAATGAAACTAAGCTTGGCAGGAAATCCATCAATAAGGTTAATTTAAAGTGTAGGCAGAATAGCAAATCTCCATATGGCTATCAAGGGAGTTGTTCATGTTTCAAAACCAATTGACTTCTATATAACTGGATAAGGAACTAGATAGAAAGAAATCCCAGAAACATGGACAGAAATATCCCAATCCTGATCATTCATCATCTGGAAATTCATTTTTAGGGTCACTTGCAACAAAAGAGCCAGGTTGTCTGGTTCTGTCACTCACAAATTCTTTGACTTTGGCTGAGATACAAATGTTCCATCAGCCTCGGTTTTCTTTCTCATTTACAGAATACGGCAACTTACAGTGCTACAAAAAATTACATATTGTATATATGGTAGAGATGTTGGATGATCTATAAAACTGTTTAGCATTATTCCTGGTGTTATGAAATACTTCAGATTGATTTTTAATACCATAAGATGGTGAGGGGGTTTGTGCAATAACGGGAGGAATGTTACTTTAGGCATCAGTGGCTTTCAAAGAGTAGCTCCTCCAAAGAGAAGACAAGGAGATACATAGGGATTGGGAAACAGTGAGCAGTTTTTTGTTTTACAACACAGATAAACTTGGTCTCTCCCCAGGTGGTCCTCTTTCTTGGCCTAAGTCCTCTTCCAGCCACAGTATTAGGAGAGGATTCTAAGCCACACTGGGATAAAGGAGCTTTCTTGTTTATTCTTTTGGGAGTTAAGTGTGCACAGAAAGTAGGAATCTTGGAAAATGAAGGTTCCATTGTCCTTGGTAGTGGGGTGCTAATATTTGGTTTCTGACAACTGGTTATATTATAGGTTGCCACATAATTTCAGTTATTACAGACTAAATGGTATCTGAAAATGTAAGTTGAATCTAGGGCTATCTTCTCGATAAATGACAATTACACAGGTCACACAGAGAATTTGTACCTTTCAGAGCAGACTGAGCTCAAATTGCAGACTCCTGGATATAGTATGGCTCCACTTCTTTGCTGATGATTTGTTTGGGGGGGGCAAAAATACTACATATTTATGTAGGTGAATATTAACCAAGTTTTAAGTGTTGTGTTTACCTCCATTCCCAGAAAAATGAATGGTACAAGTGGAGCAGAGATCATAGAGGAGACAGTTCCTCCTTTAAATTATACAGCTTTCTAAACAGCTAGCGGGCAGCCTGCATTGTGTCTCCAAGGAAGGAAGGAGGGAAGAAAGGAAAGGAGAATGCTAGGGAAAAAGAAAAGAATTATTTAACTTCCTCTGTATTTTCCCTCCTGATTCCTTTCTAACATCTCTCTAGGCTCTAAAAGTTTGAGTTTATGTGTTTTTTTTAAAGAAGAAATTCTCAAACCTGTAAGAACACAAATGACTATTAAGGATATAATTGCAAAGGCATCTTCTACAGTATGTTCACTGTTGGCACCAAGTTATTCCAGTTAACATGCTATTCGACTCTTCCTAGCAGAAATATTGTCTTCAAAAAAAAAAAAAAACAACAACAACAAAAACCAAAACATGAAATTATACTCAGCATACTTTTGCTTTAGGCATATTTGGGTGTAATGATTTGGGATATGGCAATCTCTAAACAACATAGAGGAAAAATTTAAAACTTGGAATTTATCGCCCTAGAGTGCTCCAATCCTTTCTATCTCAACCAGCTAAAATCCTGCTCAATATAGTTGATTAAATTCTTGCCTGAGGAGTTCAAAAGTCATGAAGTTTTACTCTGACTCTGCCACTTAGCTGTATTGCCTCAAGCAGGTTAACACTCTAAGACTTTCCTAATTCTAAAATGAGAGAATTAAAGACAGAGCAATTAGGAAAGAAAACAAAATAAAAACCATCCAAATTGGAAAGAAGTAAAATTATCTGTGTTTCTAGATGTAATCTTATCTCCACAAATCTTAAAGACTACACAAAAAGTCCAAACTGGCTGCATCTCCGCATACTAACAATGAATGACCTGAAAGAAAACTAACAAAAACAATTCCATTTATAGCAGTATCAAAATGATTAAGTACTTAGGAATAAAACTAGCCATGGAGGTGGAAAAATTGGACTTTGAAAACTACAAAATATTGCTGAAATAAAGACACAAAATAATGGCAAACATCTATGTTCATAAATTGGAAGACTTAACACTAAGATGCCATATTACTCAAACCAATCTAGAGATTTAATACAATCTTTATCAAAATCCCAGCAGCAATTTTCTGCCTATTAGAAAGTGGGCAGAGAGCTTGAAAAGACATTTCTCCAATATGATACACAGATGGATAACACATAAAAAACATTTAACATCACAAACTGTAAAAGAAATGAAAATCAAAACCACTATGAGATAACACATCACAGCCTTTAGGATAGCTATTATTAAAAAACATAAAAAAGAAATGTTGGTAAGTATGTATTATTGGTGGGAATATAAAATAATATAATTATCATGGAAAACAATATGGAGGTTGTAAAAAACTAAAAATAGAACTACCATATGATTATATGAATTGGTATTATCATTTCTAACGTTTACAGATGAGTAATATATGGTTCAGAAAGGTCATTTCCCCAAGGTTATAATAGGTGATGAAGTGGCAAGGTCCAGCTAAAATAAACTGAAGTCTTTATAGTGGCATGTGGTGTCTTCAAGAGGTAATATGAGCTGAAGAATAGGGTTGTAAAAAAAAAAGTGAGTAGAACTTTGAGGATAACAAACCTCTTTTCTTTCTAATTACATATCTATATATAGATATGTCATTATATATATATGTATTTATACACAGAGTTATACATGAGGTTGATGAATGGATAAACATACAAGTATTAACCTGCTCTAAAAGAAAATAACACAACGAGAACCAACTATATAACACATGTCGAAATGAACAACTACTTTGAAGAAAAAGAGACACTACAGTA
The DNA here is from genome assembly GCA_004027295.1 of Dolichotis patagonum. Lineage (NCBI taxonomy): Eukaryota > Metazoa > Chordata > Mammalia > Rodentia > Caviidae > Dolichotis > Dolichotis patagonum. Next base: position 11,782 of record PVJX010021342.1, on the reverse strand, counting down.
CCCAGTGCTGATTCCATAATGTCATAATGTGAAATCCAGCAATACTATCATTCTTTGTTCAAAGTGATTTTAGCTTGTTTTGTTTTGTTTAAGTTCAACACACATGAAGGTATGGACAGCTGTTTTGAGGAGAATGAGAGACACTATGACAGCCATTCTCGGCTTCCCTATTGTCTGGTCTTGAAGACCTGAAATGCCCTCCTCGTCCTGCTTAGATCAATTCCATACTATGTTGTTTCATGTGAATTCCCTGTATGTGACAATATGGACAACTATTTGGAAGAAAACAAGAGTCAATATGATGGAGGGTGAATATCTCCAATTGTCTAGCTTTGAAATTTATGTCTCTTACATTGCTTTCTTGTGACCCGCTTTGTTCTGTTTTGTTGTGTTTAATTTTACCCTTTTGATATAATTGCATGTATATCTGAGTGGGTAAGATAGATGACCATATTGCTGTTTTTGTCAGATCATGGAGCAGAACTGTTAACAGTCTCACTGTTTGAATGTCTACTTTACATGTTTTAACTTTGTAATTTGAACAACTATTTCCAAGAAGTCAGTATGTAATTTGTCAAGTAATAATTTCTTAGTTTTTGTTGTTGTTGTTGTTCTTTTCCTTTTTTCCTTGGAATTCTATATTGTTGCTACCCTTTATTTTGTTTTTTTTCTCTTCAAATAAAATTTAAAAAAACACAAAACAAAAGCAAAAAAAGAAAATAACACAGACTGGACTGTTTCTAAGTAGCATAAGCACAAGCGTATTGTTTACTGTTAGAGAAGCCAAGAAGTTCAAGACGAAGCTATCTAGTGAAGGTCCCATCCTGATTCTACTAAGGTACCTTGAATGCCTCATACGGTTGAAGGCAGAAGAACAGAAAGGGTGTTGCTAGTTCCTCCTAAATCTTTTATAAGGTGCTGCTGATTCTCAGGGGATACAGACTTCCTAAAGACCCTGCCTCTTACTATTGTTGCACTGGGCTTTGAGCTTCAGTGTGAATTCTGGATGGGACTCGAACGTTTAACTCAGAGCACAGAGACGTGCATAAACACACACATAGCAGTTACAAAGATTTGGAGCCTTGTGCTGTGAAGGCTTTCAGTTTGTTGGGGTCGTGGTTTGCTTGCATTTTCATATTTTCCGCATGGCATCTCCTACTCACTTTCTGCAAACATTTAAGATGTGGGCATCCAGCTGGGTGTATTGAGAGCCTCATTCTCCTTCCTTGCAGTGTAAAGGGGCATAGCATTTTCACTTCCAGAGAGATTAGGAGACGTTTGGAGGCAGCATTGTTTTCTTTCTGTGCCCTGACTGGGAAGTTGCGGGAAGGCATAGCTGCTCATTCCTTTTTGTTTCTAGTTCTGAGCTTTGTGAGGGAGGAGAGAGTTGCAGGAAGGGGAGTATTGCTGTGAAACAGAGTGGGTCTTACTCAGAGTTTTTGGAAATCAGGTTTGTAGGGAGCTGAAGTGATCCGATGATGAAAGAAAGGAAGCAATCCAAACCTTACATTTGGAAAACCAAAGGGCAATGAAGTATGGACACAGATTCAACAAACATTAAGGAGATTTGCTTCTGTCCACAAAGTACTGGCATTTTCCTGAAAGCCAAACTGAAGAAATGTTCAGAATTTCTGGAGCAGAGTTCTTTAAATGTGCTGTAACATCGGCATTATTGGGCATTTTCTGAAATTATTAGTTACACTGTTAAATAAATGCTCACAAATGCAATTAAGAATGTATTGTATATTAAATTCATGGATGAGCTAGGAAAAATTCTCATTATCTTGCCCATCAAAGAGACAGTACAAAGCAATACACAGATACAGAGAGGCTTTGCACTCTTACCACAGCGTTAGGGGACAAACACGGAGCAGATACCAGAGCACCCAACCTAACTGGGGATGCCCTGCACCCCCAGCCAACATACACTGATTCCCTCCTATTCACCCCTTTTATCAAATTGGAAGCCTCCACTGAGAAAGTTGGATGTGGGAGAAGTAGGGAAATGCAGCTTCCTGTCTGTTCCCAAATGCACCCCCTAGAGCAGATGTCTGTCATGGAGCTGCTCAAAAGGGAGTGATGGCACAGGAGAGCCTGGCCCAGGACAAAGGAGACAACCTTTACAAAGGGCATGGTGCGGACTCCCAGTCTCGCCTTGCAGCATCTCAAGTCTAATCTTCTTTTTTCAGGAGAATGAGATGTTTTCATCTGGGTCTTCTTTGATGCCTCCAGAGTAGGTTGTGGGTTCTAAGCCTTGACAATTACTGTGTCTGGTTCTGTTACTGGAAGCCCCTACCTCTTAGTATAGTCATTGAAAGTGTCTTCTACTTGTGAGGTCCCCAGCAGTAGCAGCAGCAGCCCCTCAGGGACTCTAGCTATCCTGAAGGTTAGGCCAATCACAAGCCTACTGAACAGAATATGCATGCTAAACTCATTCTCAGATGATTTTGGATTGGTATGCCTTTGAGAAGCACAGATCTAAGCTATTGGAGAAGTTCAATCTTAACTATCTGAGGTCAAATCCTAGCTCCACCACTTACTTGCTGTGACTTCAGGCAAGTCACTTCTCTGAGTCTGAGTCTCTATATCTGAAAAATGGAAATAAAAACAGGTCCTATGTCACAGGCTGCTCCAGAGAGCAAATATGATCCATTATATATAAACTGTAATGCCTAGCACAAAGTATGTGTGCAGAAAATGCTGGTCTCAGAGTAACATGGAGTTCCCCTCCCCTGAAGAAAGCCAGCATTCCTATGTGTGTATATTAAAAGGTGTCTTAATTTGCCTAACATCTTCTTTTCTCAGCCTACATTTATGAAAGCCCAATTAAACTAATTTATCTGTTGCAGACATAGAAAATTATTATTCTTACATTTCTCAAATACCACCAACAGGATTCACCGACTGTTTTCTTATGAGAAATGAACATATTCCTGAATTCTTGATCCACACATACTATGAGAAATAAGTATTTATTGTTTTAAATTCTCTTTCACTCTCACTTGATAAAGTGTTTTAACAGTTTCTGGTAGGCATAAAACATACCAAAATGTTGGTAAAGACATACATCCTTTCTTTCCACCCTAGGTTTCCATGGAAGAGATGGCTGAGCCATTCTACCTCATGTGGTGATTGAGTCGACGTTTTCCTCCCAGGATATTTTTTATATCCCTTCACTGTCATATCTCAGAGAAAGATCTTCCCAGATGGTGTCTTTGGAAGGAGGCACTAAGCATATCCGACACTGCCTGATGCCCGATATGAGGGAGCCCCACAGGAGCTCAGGGAAGAGGTGTCTAAAAACAAGGCCTGCAGTGCTGCAACCACTCCACAGAAACCATGTAGAGTCTCAAAGCAGGTGCAGCAATAGGATGTTGTGTCCACAAGCTTAAGCCTTATTCTCCCAACCAGATTTTATCAGTAGTAAAGTGCCACTTTGATCTTCATCTTTGTGATATTGTGTCAACTGCTCTGGTTGGATCCAGATTTGAAAGAGGAGGTATGTCTAGTAGTTTCTGTAGAAATAGCCCTCAAGTGAAAAGTATTCCAGGTTCTTCTTGCCTTAAGCAAAGAACTGAATGAAACAAACCAAAAATGGTACCAAAAGTTTATTGATGGGTGAAGGGGTAAGTGAAGAACTAACTCTGTAGAGAGAACTTGGACTGAACAAAGACAGGAAAGGATAAAGGTGAAAACAAAAGTGCACTCTGCATCTGGGAGGTGTAGAGTGGGCCACCGTGAGGAGTCACAATAGCAGCTCCTCCTGGTGTCTCCTCTCTCTTAAGCCATCCACATCCTATGGGAGCCCAGAAGAACTTTCTCACACACAGTCCTGGGAATTATTTGATGCTGTTCTGGGATCTTGAAATTGACAGGTCCCACTTATTTCCCTAGCCAGCTTTGCCACGCCCTGCTCCCTTTATCAGAAGGAAGAGGTGTTATCAGTGATCCCTAAAGATCAAGTAGCATAACTTTAGCATAGACTTAGGTTACTCTACACTAGTTTTTCACAGTCCCTCTTCTTCAACATTTCCTCAGTCATCACTTCCCCATGCTACTATTACTATGAGAAATTTTAATATATCTTCCAGAATTCAAGTAGTGCTTTGTAGAGGAAGGGACTAGATAGTCCAAGAATTTAGATCACCCCATTAATCTTGACAGTCCTGACACTGGCTATGTACAGCCACTTTACCAATGTCTCTTTTAATTCTCAAAGCAGCCTGGTGACTAAAATGACTTTGCCATTCATCCCCTTTTTTTCTGCGGAGGGACTTGATGATCAAAGGCATGGTGCACATGGAGAGTAGCTGAGAACCCAAGATTTGAATGTGTGTGCTGGCTCTGCTGTCAAGGTTCTAATACGTAAGATAACATTTATAGTAATACATTGGGGCATTATTTTTATTTTAGATTCTAACCTGAATCTTTAATTCAGCTTCTCCACTGGAAAAGGCATCAAGCCCACCCCATCCTCCATCATTTATGAATAACTAAATGCTCCAAGAGTGTAAGTCACTTTCCAAAAATTTAAAAGCAATTTCTAAAATCTATGGAAATGGTAGTCCAGACTTCCTACATGATTACTAACTGTGCAGGGATTTGATCCCCACATCTCTCGATACCTGGCTACCCACTGGCGGCAATATGCGCGGGCTAAACACTCCAATTCATGGCTTAGGCTCAGGACAGCCAAAGACTGATTTTGTAGCCAAAAGAAATGTTATTCCTATTCTGTTTTAGGGGGGGAAATGTAACTTTTTACAGAACAATAAAGAAACTTGCTCTTTGTATGAATTTAACTTTCTAGATTCCTTACATAAGTGAGATCAGGCAGGTTTTTTTCCTTCTTTCTGCGTTTGGCTTGTTTCACGTAGCCCAATATTCTCCAGTCACTCACATTGTCACGTGTGACAGGATTTTCCTCTTTTTAAAGGTTGAATTAATATTCCATTGTTTATATACCACAGTTGCTTTTTTATGCCTGTTTATTTATCAACTGTATGTTGTTCCTGTATCTTGTCTATTATGTATAATGCTACAATAAACATAAGAATACAGATAAGTCTTTGAGACCCTGATTTCATTTCCTTAATATATACTCCAAAGGTGAGGGTCTGGATAATGTATTTCTATTTTTACATTTTAAGGAACCTCCACATTGTTTTCCAGAATGGCTGTACTAATTTACATTCCTACCAATAGTATACCAGAGGTTCTTTTACTCCACATCCTTGCCAACAGTTGTTATCCTTAATCTTTTTTATTATAGCCATCCTAAAAATATCGGGGTGATATCTCATTGTGATTTTGATTTGCATTTCCCTCATAATTAGTCATGTGGATTTGGTCTACTTTGGAAACTGTCAATTATTGTCCTCGAACAATCTTTCTGGGCCAGAAATAGGCTTGGCGACTTCATTTCTGACATTTTCAGATATTTTGATGCATTTTACCAGAAAATAGTGCTTACTTTGGAAGGAAAACACTTCTCACCCTTTTCTGATATAAAAGGCCCCTGGCCATGAGAAGACTCCCAGGCATATATCATCTAAGCATCTGGGGCCTACTCAGATGACTGCTTGGCCCCAACCAATGAGACTACTCAGAAATACCTTGGGAGCTCTAGCCCACACCTCCAGCTTGGCAGTGCTGTGCCTCCTTTCCTAGGGCCAGACCTCTGCTGACTCTTGGCACCCTCCTCCTCTCTTCCCCTTGGCCTCGTGAGCACTACTGATGTCCTCCCCCCAGGATTCTCCGGGAATGTGGTGCAAGGCACTGGCTTCAAAGGGAGATGGTGCTGGGGTTGGCCTGTGACTTTGGAGATGCTACTTTACTTTCTTGGCCTTACTTTTCTTTTATTTGAAGTGGAGATAAATAACTTTGTCAGAGATTTAACACAGTTGGCAGGTATAGGTGCCCAAAAATCAGTGTTCTCATTTCTGGTTGCATCTTTTTGAAAATGTCAAAGGTTAGAGCTTTTGTGACCTAGGGATTTGATTTAATTGTTGATTTATTGAAAATGTTCACAGGAATCTAACGTAGAGCCAGGGTTACACTCCCACTCTCATAAATGTTTCTCCTGCTTCTCCTTGCATTGTGTTTATACAGGGACTAGCCATTGTTGCTAAACTGATTCCACTCCTGGACTTTGACTTAGATTTGGTATCTCAAGTCTAAAATCTTTAAGATGTATTCAAGTTGTCCCCTGACACACATTTACTTTCATTGCTCCATGCTAAGTCCTTTCTGTTGCGCCAGGCTATTAAACCTATTGTCTCTGATTTATTTCTCTGAGGCAAATTATATTATTGTCTTCATTTTACAGAATAAGAAATCAAGACTTATAAACATACATTCATTTTTCCATGAATATTTATTATGTGCCAATAATGTGCTAGGCACTGCTCCAGAGGATACATCAAAGCAATACCTTTAGGAGAATAAGCCTGCTTGAGCCACAAAGTTGTAAGGAAAAAAAGGAGCTAAGTAAGAGGCATGCATATGATCAATACACAGTATATATATTGAAACCCTAGTCAAAAAGAAAAGATAAAGAAAAGAAAGAAACTAAGATGGAGGGAAGGGCAAGGGAGGTGATAGAGAAAATGATTAAAATATATTACATATATGTACACATCTGCCAAAATGAAACCCAGGAATCTGTATAATAAAAAGAAGGGATTAAAAAAGAAAAGAAGACTCAACTCAGCCCCAGAATGTGCACTGATAGTCTACGGCCATACCACCCTGAACGCGCCAGATCTCATCTGATCTCGGAAGCTAAGCAGGGTCGGGCCTGGTTAGTACTTGGATGGGAGAATGTGCACTGATAGTCATACCACAGGGCTGCCCTACCCAGTACAGTACACTCCAAGCACCCAGGAAAAACTTGCACATTTAATTAACAGTCAACCTTCACCTTTTCGGGGGTGGTACTCCCATTATGTTTTACCTGAGTATACTTCCCAGAGCTGTACAAGCCAGTGGCCTTTACATTGCCCAGATGGGGAAACCAAGACACGTTTATATAGTTCTGAATTCACAAAACCAGCATGCTTCTACGTTTCAGACTGTTTTTCAAGTTTTCAGAGGACAAAGTGTCAATTTTCTTTGAAGACCACTGCCTTAAATGTTGCAGACGTTTGAACCACAGTAAACCGTACAAATAGGCCCGGCAGGGTCCTCCTAAGGGAGTCAGGGCCTTAAAGAATCAGGACAAATAGCAAATCTCATAGCTGTGAATTCCAAGCTGATGCCAGCCGTAAGCATGTGGTGATTGTGCTTCGTGATTATATTTAGCTTGTATTGCGTCACATAGTCAACCAAACATACTAAAGTACAGTGTCTGCATCCAAAGAACTAAATATACAAAGAGACAAGGAAAGGGGGTTGTGTGAGGAGGAAAAGAGGGAGTCTTTCCTCTCTAGGCTGTTTCCAGGTTCTGCTTTGCACTGATAGCTGATTGTGGAGTTAGTTCATACTGGCTTTATATGTCTTAAGCCAATTTGTACAGTGCAAAGACATAACCATGAAGTCTGACATCTTGCATGGCCGTCCATGGATTCCTCTGTCCCACTGATGTGTGGGCTGCCAGCAGCCTTGATGAGCTAGGGCTCAGCCTTAATCATGTAATCAGAAACTCTGGTCCCCAAACTTGAATATGCATCAGAATGACCCAAAGAGTTTGCTTAAACAGAAATTGCTGGGCCTTGTCTTCAGAATTGCTAATTTTTTTTGCCTTTCTAGCACATTCCCAGGTGATGCTAATTCTGTCCATCTGAGGACTATCCTTTAAAAACCCCTGGTCTCTAAATAGAAGAAGCCCCACAGATGCAAAAAGAGAACCAAATCCAAGGTATGCTATTAAGTAATAAATAGTAAGTGAAAGGCAGGAGCACAGTTCCTCATTATTTGTGTAGAGATAGACATACAAACCTGCTACTTTTCATACAGCAGTGTTTCTGGAAGATTCTAGTGAAAAAAATAATCATCAGGGGACTGAGACTCTGACATGCTTTGTTGGTTGTTCTGTAGGTTCTGCCCCAAACACATAGCAACCCAGGTCATTTTTCTACCCTCTGTGCTCTGTTCAGTTGAGTCCCCCCAAGCCTCCACCACCATGTCTGCCTGTATGGTTGACTTCTCTTTGGATATCAGGAGATAGGACAGTTGGAAGATGAAGGCTTTTCTTCCATGCCCAATCCTTGTTTTGGTGCTGCAGTTCTGCCCATAATTAAATCTCTCTCTCTCTCTCTCTCTCTCTCCCTCCCTCCCTCCCTCCCTCTCTTTTGCATGCTCTCTCTCTCTTCTTCTCTCTCTCTCTTTGTTCTTCTGACACTACTTCCTTTTCCAAGCTTTTGCTCTGAGGCCCCCACAACTCTTGTTGTCCCCTTAATCCTGCCCACACCTCTCTGTAAGCAGTCTTTCTTTAAAGGCTCTTAACTGGAAACTTCTGGAGGCAAATTTCACTCTCTACCAGGATCCTGAGAGAAATGGAAAACTTACTATTCACTATATCCTTTTGTAACATATAAAAGTTTTACCATGTTCTGGTAAAATTTATCCAAAATGCAGCTGTTAAAAATAATAACCAACAACAAGAAGTTCCAAAGAGAACAACATGAGAATCAGTCTACTTCATCAGCTAATGTCCCTTCCTCTGGTTTGGTTTTATTTTGATCACAATATAAATGGTTATTTACCATCTTATATTCCAGCCCTATCAGTACAGCTAAATTGAAAGCTCCTAGAAGACAAGGACCATTGCTGATGTGTCTGTAATACACGTGGTCTAGGTAGCCAGGATATAACATGATGAGAAGAAATTTTCAGCTTTAGAGTCACACAGACTAAATTCAAATCATATCATGCCATTTGCTTGCTTTGATTCCACCAGACTGCTGTCTTTCCTGGGCCCCTTAATGGATTTGCCACATCATAGAAAGGTTTGTATTGTTTAGACTTGGCTGCCTGGGTGCCATGAATGTTATTATTTATATATTATTTCACAATCCTAAGAAGAAAATCATTAAAATTTCAATTGTTCTCATTCTAGTACATGCACACAGCACACCCTTGTCCCAAGTCTGAGCGGCACCTAATCCCTGGCTGGGACAGAGGTCAAGCCTGGGAAAGGGCTTAGACCAAAGGCACTGAGATTTACAGGGACCAAAAATCCTAAGTAATGATTTTGAAAGCTTAGCATCTATTTAGCAAGAGTAATGATTTAAAGTGGGAAGTCGCCAGATGGTGTGCACTGTTAATAATGCCCATCTGTGAGCCATATCATGAATTATCAAATTGATTTGGAAAAGAATATCTCCTGCTGTTTGCCCCAGGTGCCAAATATCTCCTTATAGCTTTGGGGTCAGGTATGGGGTGAGGCAGCCTGAGGTGTATGTTGTTTAATACTATATAGTATTTTAACATAATAATAGAACAAGCAGAAATCATGGATGCTATTTTTCAAGGTTATGAAATATTTATGGCATCCAGAGAGCTCTGTCAGAACTTCCTGCTTTCTGAGCATGGAAGAATCTAACGGGAGGTGTGGTCTCTGTCTTCGGTGTTGGGTGAGGACCACTCCTAGCATTCTGCCCCGTGTCTGATGCCTTCCAAGCTTTTGATCCTGGGCTCCGAAGGGCTTCAGTTTCTCTCACAGAGAGAATAGTTTCTTGAGGCTTTTCTGCCTGGACCCTACAATCTCCTGCCCAATGATGTTGTGGCAGGTAATGTGTCCCTTCCTTTCTCCTTCATCTAGATTGCCTGGATAACACAGCTGGATTCTCTGACAGAAGAGGACACTGACACAGAAGTTGCCTTAAATTTCTGACCCCCCTCCCAGTCTTCATGTATAAATGACACCTTGCAGAGAGTTCCAGAAGATTGATGAAAGGCACTTGGCAGGTGGTAATGATGGCATTACAGTAAGCCAGCCCTAAAGCACAGCCAAGGGCAGTGGACTGGCTTTCCCCTACATGCCCTCCCTTTGTTCTATCTCACCTGCTGTGAGTACCCTCCTCCTGCTCCCTACAAAGCTCTAAATCAGCACCTTCCCTCTAAAGCCTCTTTATCACCTCCTGTGATGGGCTTCCCTTCTCAGAACCCTTGTAGATATAACATGACCCCCAAATCCATCTGATTATATCCTGCTTTGTATTCCTCTCAGTTCTCTTCACTTCCACTTGTCTTTTGCCCCTCCGATAAACTGTAAAATCCCGTGAGACCATCCGTATCTTCTCTCACAATATATCTAACCCAGAGCTGGGGAGACAGAGGGAGCTTAATTATTCCTTTTCACTAGATAGGAGCCATCTTGTCCTATAGCAGTGGTTCTTAACCGTCATGGTGCACAATTGTCCAGGGTAGCTTAAAGAGGCTGCTTTCACAAGCCCTGCATTAGAGATGCAGTTGGATTGGTCTGGGATGGAGCCCACCTACAGTGGTTGCTTAAAGTCTCCCCAAGTGAATCCAACATGCTGATAAGAACAAAAACTACTGTGCCACATCGCCCAGCATGACTGTCCCCAGCTGTGTTTCATTCTCTGAGCCATTTCAGTTTGTTTTCTGGCTATACTTTCTCCATTTTAATATTTTAAATTATATCCAAGGAGCTAACTTGCAACTCTCATCTTCTCTCTAATAAAATATAAAAGTAAATATCTGAGGCAAGTAAGCTTCATACCATTACTTCATTGGACAGAGTTAAGCTGTAAAAATCAGCCAAGTAATTCCCTTTAAAATGAGATTCTCATTTATCAGTGATCTGTCTCTAAGCACCTACATGAAGGCAAATAGTGGCCATTCATGACATTCTGCTTCCTTTCTCCAAATAAATCAGGCAGGAGAGGGAGAACACAACAAAGTCCAGAAGTGCTTCTAGGTATGAAGGTCATCAACAAAGGAGAGAATAGGAAAAGGGGCCAAAAGGGATGGTGACTTAATAAGGATATTATGACAAAATGATGTAATGGTAAATACTGGACATGGAAGTGAATTAATGAGACTTTAATGATATTTACAAGTTTCATTTCCCTGAGTATCTCAGTGGATTCAGTATCTTCTGAAAAACTTAAAAGTAATATTTTGAAGACTTTCTGCTAATGAAATGAGAAAGGGAGCCTTGAGAAATATTATTTTATTTGTGTCTTTTGAGTTTTCTGCAGTTTTAGCAACTAGTGAAAGGAAATCATGAGGTGAAACAGAAAAAACTCCAACCACAGAAATGTCTATCAGCCAAGGTGCGTTTAAGTGCAAATTTTTGTTAAGATGTTTAAAACAAAGGAGAAAACGAAACCATGTGGCATTGTACATTATAGTAAAAAAAAATGGCCTAAATTCTGTTGCTTTCCAAAGTGGTCCATGAGGTACCAATGAGTTTTTAAAGATTCTGTCAGATTCATTTCCTTAACAATTGCTTAGAGAGCTCTCCTAACCTGCTGGGAACCAAGAGCACTATTCTCCTTTGTTATAAACTCTGTACCTGCTTTACTGGGCATCTATTGCTTCAACATTTTCTCTGCAGGATACAGTTAAAGTGGATTCTAGAATTCAATAATAGCCTACTGTACCCACCCACTCATTCTTTTTTTTTATTTAAAAGAGAATAAAACAAAAGGGGGCAGTACAGAGCAGATCAGAACAGGACAACATAGGCAACACAGTACTTTACATTAAGTCAACTGGACATCAACAGTATCTAACACCATATCTCTTACTCTGCTATAGTTGAGCATAGTTTCAATTACAATAATATCAAACATAACACAATAGTATAAAG
>PVJX010021341.1:0-31978 GCA_004027295.1 Dolichotis patagonum | reverse complement strand
TGAGCTAAATTAAACCTTTTTTTTTTCATTAAGATTCAGTTGTCAGGTATTGCATCTCAGAAGTGGGAAAGCTGGATAGTACAAAAACTATGAAGACATTACAACATAGTAGTATGAGAAACATTGATGAAAGAAGGGCTGAGTGACCAATTTAATGGATGGTGAGAGTGAGCATTTATAATATTTTGATAGAGACTGTAGCTAAACAGAAGTTAGTGAAGAAGAGCAATGAAGGTTGGAAATTCAAGAAAAAAAAACAAGCTTGAATGTTTGTGGGTTCTAGATTTGGTGATGGAAAACAAATAGTAACTCTGACAAGTTCAGGTTATATCACAAGAGAATTTCAGGAAGAGTTAAGATTAATTCAAAGTGAAAATATGAATTAGCAAAGAAATTTAGATAAAATTGTTGCAGGCAGCTAAGTTAGTTAGTTAAAATTATTATAGTCAGTGAAACAGGGCTGGTTCCTTAATGGAGCTAGTGCAAACACCTCACAAACTGCCAGGGAGGCTGACGCCTCCTGCTGTGGGCTAGGCCTCAAGACAAAAGGCCAAACAAATTCACCCATATCCTGAGGATTGATATTCTAAATAGTTCTCATTCCTCTAGGAAAGAGTCATTACTCTGTAAGAATGCGCTTTCTACATGACTCCTTTTGTCCCTAATATAATCAATTTTACCTGAACTATTGATCTTATTGGCTAAATATAGTTATGTCCCACCTTATGCCCATCTGCCTTGTGAGCTCCCAGTCTTTCCCCACCTTGAACTCATGGTTTTACTCTATAAAAGGCCCTGGAAAACACAAAGTCCTGGGCAACCTGCTCAGGACCCTTTCTGTCTCTCTTCAGACAGAAGCCTTCTTTCTCTCAATAAATATATTCTGCTCTTAATCTCCATCATTCCTAAAATTCATTCCTGAATTTAAGAGAACATGAACTCATACCTGATATAGTAAGTTGGGAGTTTTGTTCCCGTGTATCAAAATGATATAGGCTGGTTTATGTTTTCAAATGTCTCTTTTTGTCAAATGTAGATTAAGTGGTAGAATAAGATAGAAAATTAAGAGAACAAGGTAGAATAATATCACCATTGTGCACATTCACATTAGGTGTTCTATCTATTTAAAAATAGTTTTTATATAGCAAACTGTAAGAACTTCTCAAATAGTGATTTCAAGGTCATTTTTATTGTTGCAAATAACTACAAAGTCCTTGAAAACTTCCAATGTATCCTTGCTTAAGTCACTATTACCTACATGAATTCATTTTCTCAATCTTTGCCATAAGTTCCAATTCCATTGTAATTTTATCAATAAGATTGATGAAGGAGTTTTACAGAAAGTGAACTAGTAATAGGTTTAACCATTTAATTATTTATCTGCAGTTCTTTCCTATTGATTTATGTTCTTATTTCATCAATATCATACTGTCTTGATTACTATAATATTATAAGTTTTGAAATTGTGAAGCATGGGTACTCCATCTTTTTCTTTTCCAAGGTTTGTTGAAAAAAAGATATAAAAAACCAGTTATCCTATTTGACAGTGATTATGTAGGCCAGATCAATCAGTTTAAGGAATATGTAGGGAGCATTGAAATATTTGAGAACATTATGTCTTTTAATCCTTAGATATGAGGCTTGCTTCCACTTGGGTCCTTAATTTTCGTCAACAATCTTTTGTAGGTTTCAGAACAAACTTTTTTTTGCAATTTTAATGTTAAATTTATTGTTAATTATTTCATTCATTTTGTGCTACAGTCTTAACATCTGGATAGCTGATATATTCTCTAATTGCTGTAATAATTGTTATTTTCTTCAGCATTTGAACTTTAACTACTTTTAAGGACAAATGTACATATACCAATATTTCTTGTTGCTATTTTATTTTATGAAAAAAGTAAAACAAAATTTCATTACCAAATAATAAGAGAGTAACATAGTTAGTAGATTGCTATCTTTAAAATAGTTATCATACTACTAATGTCTCTTAGTTCATTGAAAAGGAAGGTTTATGCTAACATCGATTTAAGAACTTTTCATGTCCATATTTTGTACTCTGAGTAACTACTTTGTGATAGCTCGGACCCCGGAATAAAATCCAAGGAAGCACGAGGTTTAATTTGGGGAGCAAAGGCTTTATTCAGGCGACCTGAGGACGCAGTCTCCTCAGGATCGACCGGAAGACTGCGAGCCTTACAGCTAAGGGGAGTGGCTTTTAAAGCTAAAAACCACAGGAATGGTGTTACTGTTGACACAGCCAGATAGAAGTTAGGACATACAGAACTTTGGAATCTTCTTTTCTAGGTTAAGCATTTTACAGAACAGCACAATTTAGCACATTTTATGATAGACCACCGGGTAGGGAAGGAGGTTACCAGAAACTGAAACTTAAGTAAGAAACCGAATTTGGGTCACTTTTGGGAAGGGGGGGCGACGCATACAGAACAGGATGGCGGCGCATTGGTTAAGACTTAGGCTATAACATACTTTAATATTTCTTGTTTCATAATTCACCACTATGAATTGCTCTCACTGCAAATAGAATATAAGCTTCTTGGGAAAAGAAGCAATTTTTTTTTTTTTTTTTTTGCTTAGGACTAGAAGTATGGGGTTTTACTTTTCATATTAAAATTTTGTAACCTTATTTATATTTATCATTTGTTATAATTTGATTTAAAATTGTAAATGTGTTCTTTTTTATGAAAGGAATATGTCAATCACTGTAGGATAGGATTTAAAGAACTTGGATTTGGTAACTGCTAATCTTTCCAACTTCCTGGAAGTTGTGGCTCCTGGACTCACATCCCACTAAATTGTGATAAGTGCTTTAGAACTCTTAAATATATAAGGCCATTTCAACTGTATGACTTTGGATCTCTTCTTCCCTCTGTCCATGAGTTCTCCTTGTTTATTTCTCCCCTAATTCCTGGCAAAGGGGTATCTATTAAATCTCAGCTCAAATATAAAGTTCATGGGACCTAATTTATATATACTTATAGTATGAATAGTTATCCATGTGCTTTAGTATACTAATTCCAATTCTTCTGCATGGTCTTATGACTGTATGTGTAAATATGGCATGATTAATTTTCTTAATGAATGATGAATGCTACGATAGTGAGATTAATGACTCAGGGTTTTATGCATTCCATAGCCTTAAATGGCACCATGCTTTCATGGGCAGTGATTTGGTACCAGTGAGTTGATAAAATATATACATAATTTTTCTATATCTTGGTTTAAATATACTATTGTACAATGATGCACAAAATACTTCATATTTGAATAATTTATTTACTTTCATTTACCTACTTATACTGAGCACGTTTAATAGGTATTTTTAATAGCCTCAAATTTGGATAATGTTTTACTTTACAGTTTCCCTTGTATCTGCTCATGGAAGACATTGCGACAGTATCTTTCCCAGAAGAAGGTGCCAATTCTGAATGAGGATTGGGAAAGCTGGCTTTGTCTTAAAAAGGAAATTTTGAAGAAGAAGCAATAGGATGGCATGAAATACTGAAAACTAGAGGAGTCCCCAAATAGAGTCAAATTTCCTCTCAGGAAATACACTGTGACCTGGGTTAAGTACAGGAAATGGTGAATCGTCTTTAATTTTCACAGTATTTAAAAGTGGGAAAAATTAGAGTATAATCACATGCTTCAATGCCTGACCAGTTTTCCTTTCAAGATGTCTGATAAACTGGGACACTCTAAATCACGAGACTAAACACTGAACCATCAAAATACTGAAAAGACAGGTTTGAGCATCTGCAAATGTCTCAGGCCTAAAAAAGATAAACCCTGCTGCGTTATCATGTAAAATTTTGGAGTTCGAAAGCCACAAGGGATGGGAATGCCTGACGCTCCAGAGCACGCAGGAGATGGAGGCAGAAGGATTCTAATTTCTAGCCCATCCTGAGCAAAACTGTGCGATTCTGTCTCCAAATAACTAAATAAATAAATAAATAAAACAGAAGGACTGTATCAGTAGATCAGGGTGAAGACCTGGGGTTCTATTCTAGTCCCAGAGCCACACACACAATAAAAAAGAATGAAAAAATAATTACACCCCCTCCAGGCATAATAAAGTCTGTTCTGGTAATAGCTGTTCTGATTGACTAAAAAGTAAAGTGAAATATTTTTCTGAAACAAAACACAATTATCAATAATCTTCTCTGTCCTGTCATACAAAATACCATGCATATATTAATCTTAATATTGTTATAAAATATCAGGCATATATTAATTTTAAAACATAAGAAAATATGATCAATTCTGAAAAAGGAAATGAACAACAAAAAATGAAACATGCCAGATTTCCCGGCTAATGTGAATATCAGTGAAAGGTTTTAAAATATAAACCACAAACAGTGTACTTAAAGAATGTGACACAAAATGTATAAAATGATGAATATTCAAAGAAAATGTCCAGATATAACATAATGAAAAGTCTAAAACTAGAAAAGTCACAATAAAGTATTGGGAAAAATTGTCCAAGACCCTATCAAGAAATCTAAAACCACTGCTAGAAATTTTCTAAGATGAAGTGTAAGTTAAAAGAATAACAACGGATCAGAAAAGAATGTGACAACCATGACAAGCACAATGAAGCAGTCTAATATATGTAGAATGTCATATCTAGGAGAAAATTAAAATATACAATGCTTAAATTTATGAATAGATGAAAATTTCTGAAACAAAAAACCGCGACTACTAGTTTCAGAAATTTGAAAAGCTCCAAGCATGAAAAATACAACTAAATCACAACACGGTATGATAGACAAACTGCTGAAAAACACAAAAAGAAAATCTTAGATGCAGTCCAAGAAAAAGTCTTATTCAGGGTCAAACCCATAAAATCAAAATTAGAGACAGAGAGCAAGAGAGTAAAGAGATAGAGACACAGAGAGACAGAGTCATAGATAGAGACAGTGAGAGACAATTTAAAAGAACAGTAGTGCAAGTCTGGGAACATTCTTACAAGAGGAGTATTTGAAAGGATGAAGGAAACCCCCTCAACCCAGAACACTGTACTGTGAAATTATTTCAGTATGAACATACAGCAATATAACAACATGTAAAGAAATGCTGAGGTTAAAGAATTGTTGACTGAAGAATCACACTAAAACAATATGACAGAATAGAGATTAACACTAAATGAAAAGCATTATAAAGAACATATATGCAAATATCCAAGATAGGTCCACTTATAGGGATTTATAATATTAAGCAATAAAATGTATAAAATCACTAGCATGAAGATTTGTATTATTAAATGGAGTTAATCACAGTAGCATTTACAGTAGTATTTGGAAAGTACTGCAATAAATAATTAAGAGAAGGTGGTAATAATTCCTTGGAGTATAATGGACTGATATATAAACCTTGAAATAATAGTAAGGTTAGTCTTTAAAAAGCTAACATAAAAAATAAAATTGAGTTAAAATATATATTTTCCCAAAAGAAAGGATGAGTATGCTAACAAGAAACAAATGGTACACAAAGTAAGGAAACAAAATTGTAAACTTAACATATATCAATAACATTCAATGCAATTGAGTAACAACAAAATAAAAAGACAATGACTGTCACAATACAGATTCATACACACCAACAACAAATATATGGTTTTTCTAATGATATACAATAAATACATGTACAAAATTTTAGAAAAATACATGTCACTAAAATACCCAGAGTTAACTGGTTTGGCTCTATAATGTCATGTAATGTTTTAAGGTAATAAGACCTGAAGTGACATAAGTATTACCAAAGGTAGAAAGGCATTATGTAAAAAAAAATATATATATATATATATATATTTATATACATATGCATAACACATAAAAAAGTTGATGCATATCAAATGACATAAATTCAAACCACACAAAAGAGAAAACCATCGGATCATCTAAATATACAGAAGAGTGAATTTCATGAAATAAGATGTGTCATGATGAAATCAGTTTAGTTGTTAATGAAAGAAATGTTTGTAATCCAGAAAAAATATAAAAGCACAGTTGGTAACCTGAAACACTGCCATCATGGAGTTTAAGATCTCTTTTACTGAGTACTAAGTTAAAGGTTATAATTGCTTCAACATGTCCAGAAAAATGTATGCATTTATAAATATTGCAAAATAAGTAAATTGTGATTTATAGATAAGCAGATTTTTCAAACGCACAAAGGTTGTGCAATTAAATTGTTAGAATAAAAATTATTTTAGAATGATATTAGATCTTGATCAGTGTGCAAAACATAAGCTGCTTTATATACTAGCCACAAGCAAAACCCCTCAATTTTAAAATACATGTATATTAATACTACAAAGCATTATTTATCTTGTGTTGGATTTAAAAAAAATAATTTTATATTGAATGATTTTGGAAATATTACTTATGTAAAACAAAGAAGACCAGTAAGCTATTCTATTTTGAAGATATCAATTGTCCTCAAATTTACCTGTAAACAGTGCAAGTCCAATCAAATCATATTTTCAATTTCTATTCCAGAAAACAAAAAAAACTTTTTAATTTTGTATGAAATGTAGAACAAATGGCATGGTCTTAACACTAGAAAACCATACTACTAATTGTCTGTTAGTTCATCAAACAGAATAGTTTGTGCTGTTATTGTTTGATTGTCTATTCATTTTTTATACATTGATTTTGTAACTTGAGCAACTATTTCTAAGATAACAAAATTCAAATTGTAAAGCTAAAATAATTAAGGCAGAATGCTGAAGCATAGATAGAAAAATTGATCAATTTAAAAATACACAATACAGAATTATACTTGTAGTTGAATTTCCACTTGAAAATTCAAGTCAAGGACTCAGGGAAAACAGCATCAGTGCATATATGTGTCAATAGCTTAAAACGGACATTGTACAAAGAGCTAGTAAATATCAACTAAAGGAAGACAAAAAGCCAAAACAAATATTGTGCAAAGAAGTTTTTACTTGCAGGTAATCTAGAGGGCACTATACATAATTTACTTGTATTATATTCAAATTGAAACTAAAATGGGATGAATAGAGTACTTTTCTAATGATTTTAAGTATAAAGACTCATTATCAAATGTGGGCCAACGCAAAGCCCATAAACTGTCTTCCATCACAGATAACTGCATATTCATACACTTTGGAAAACTGTTTTACCAAACCTATTCAAGCTTAGCACATTTTCACTCATCTGATCGAAGGTTTCCAACCCAAAGCAATATGTTCAAGGAAAATGAGGCGTCTACCAAAAAATGCTTTATAGAAGACATACAAAGCAAATTTATTCTCAAATTCTCCAAAATGGAAGAAAAATGAACCAAACTTAAATATCTTTCAACAGTAGACCAAAAGAACATGTACTATAGTGACATAAGGGAACATTGTACATCAACAATAATAAATTTTTGGTATGCTTAATAAAATGGATTAACCAGGCTAAAGGTTTAATTCAATGGCATAAGCAACTGCTTGACAAATGCAAGGTCCTGAGTTCAATCCCCAGTACCAATAAATAAATAAATATATAAATAAATAAATATTAAAATAAAATAAAAATTGGAGTAACCTCTCAGGCAAATAAAGAAACCAGACACAGACATATGTATTATAACATAAACACACATGTGCACACAAACACACATATGAATTGTCCAGGTAATCAGCGTGGTAGTTACTTTTGAGCATGTGGAAAAGTAATATTGATTGAGAAGTAGAGCCTAGGTTAAACAATTATAGTTCATAAAAATGAACTTTTCACTCTATTAGTGTTTGATTGGGGATAAATATATGCAACTATTAATGTCTTTTTACTTAAGACTTATGCACTAAATATGGTATACATCTGTATAAAGTTTATTTTAAAAACGAATTTGAAATTTGTAGCAGTTAGAAAATCAATCTGAATTCACCTTGATTTTAGTTGGCAGAATTTGACATCGAAACCATGTTTGGCTGCCTTCCAAATTCATGCCTTTTCTAACGTTCTTCCTTTCATACAAAATTTTCAAGACCCTTTAGTCCCTTCATAACTTAAATCAAATCAATTAATTGAGGCCTCAAATGAAACACATTATTACTAAAATTCTCACTAGTACAGATTATAGTTCTTAATAGCTTCTATTTTAATAACTATTAACAGGTTTTTTCCTGAAGAGATTTCATGTATAGCCTTTCACCCAGAAATATCCAAATGAGAATAATAGTCTGGTTTAAGGCAAAAACATTTTGTTGTTCTTATAACATTTGGTCATCCCCATAGGGAAAAAAAAAGCACATATGTGACCAATATTTTACAAATCACCCAATTATCAAAGGATATAGTAAATCTATACTAGTAAACATCAAACACACACATACAAATGTGCAACACACATATATATGTTGGTACACACAGAGAGCTCCAAGTATAAGTAATAATGGATCTGTATGAAGGTGCGTGCACACAAAATGTACATACAATTAAAAAATTAGGACTGAATGGAAATACATATCAACATGTGCTAGTTATAATGTTTAACATAGATTTAGTGATTAACCTTTAAACTTGTTTTGAGTTTCTTTGTGGCCACAGTAAATAATAAATGAATCAGAGGGTAAATATCTCCATTAGTCAAAGAAATGACACCTTTATAGAAATGAGTTCCAGTAGATTTCTTCTATGTGGCTTTATAGTGAGAAGTTAACTGATAGAAATCTGCAATAACATCGCTATTGTTCTTAACAGAGCACATTTATGTTGCTCATTCTAGTAGTGACTTTCAATAAAATTCAAGGGCGTAACTTTAAAGAAGAAACAGTGAAGATAAACTACCTTAGTTTCAATTTAAAACACTTCGACAAATCATAACAATGAAAAGTCAAAAACTGTCGAAGAATTACTAAACCTGCTGTCCTATAAATATTTTGCCTAATTAGCATTCACAATGGCATAAAAACAGTTATGATGACTGTTTTATTTGCTCAGGACTCTGAATGTGAAAGCTCATGGAAAAGAGGCAAAACTTCATAAATAAACTGAAACTTGGAACAGAATGATGACTGGTTAGCCCATGAGGTATACTGAGTGATAACCTTTTGTTTATCTAAATCCATGAACTTTAGGGAATGTGCATTTTGAACAAAGGTAGCAAATATGTTAATCAAATGCTTTTTAGAGCAATTAGATAGATACTACAGAGCGTTTTATTACAATTTAGACATACAATTATTTTTTTTCTCTTCTAGATAAGGTACTAATATTCCTATCATCCAAATAAGGTATTGATGACCCTATGGAGGTGAGTAATCCATACTTAAAGCGGAATTAAATTAATTTATATCCTATTTGCTGTTTCAAATTCTCCAAGATATTTTAAGTATGTTCTTTTAAATAAAATTCTTCAGAATTATAAGAAAAAATAGACATCAAAACTCCTCTTTTATGGTCTAATCAGTCAGAAAAGAGGTAGAGATGAGATCTTAACCCAAGCTTTGCTGATGTAAGGTTTTAAGCTCTGTTTATTACCTGATACCATTTCCTGAAAAGGTATCACTAAACGGTACAGGTATTGGAATGATTCTGATACATGAACAAGTGATAATCTTAGCCTGAATATTTTGAATTAATGAAATGGGCAAAATAATTTTAACTAGAATGGTGCACACTACAAAAGACTTAAGTATGGGCCACAACCTGGCTGTTCCAGATGACTCTCAGAATCTGGATAACTATAAAAGTATCCTAAAAATAGAGGTAATGTTTATTAGTCAAATACAAGAATCCCTAAAGCTAATTTACCCTACTCTTTCTAACAACAGTATAAATTTTTAGACAAGTTTTAAGTTAGGAGTTTATAAATGTAAATTTTCCAGGATTGACTCAACTTTTTGTTTTTCTTAGAAATCTTAGGCAAGTCTCGATTTTCAACATTATAGGTTTTTTTCTCTCTTTTTAAAAATGTCTTCTTGTAGTAGTAGAGATTGAACCCATGGCTTTTGCACTAGTATATCCCCAGGATTTTTTTTTTTTTTTGACACAGGATCTAGCCATGTTGCTGTTTCCCATGCTGTGCTAGAACTTGTGAGCCTCCTGCTTCAGCCTTCCAGGGTGCTGGGATTATGCAAGTAAGCCATATACTAGGCTAATTATCTATGAATTAAAATAACAACTGTCTGTGAGTTATGTTGTGAGAGTTCACAGGGCTGTCTCATATCATTAAATAAATGCAGGGTATTTTTCTAATTTTTTACAGTATGATTTTTAAAGTTTACCAAATGTTGTTCAAATGTTTTCTTGTTTGCCTTACTATCCCAGTACCTGAAGTTTACATTTTAATATGTAAAGCAAGTCATAAAACAAGACATTTATTTTACTAAGAGAAACATACTTATTTTATGTTAACACATAAATTTGTCAGAGTCATATTTAATTTGTCTGAATTTGAGTTCACAAAATGAATGGTTTTCAAAAATCATTACTGATAAATTTTAAATGTTTACTATTAGGAATTTGAAAATCTAGCAAATTGAGGCTCATCCCTAAAGCAAATTACTGAATATTGTCAAACCAGCAAGACATTAGTCAGAGCTGTTCAATTCAGTGTGTCTATCACTTAAGTTTACCTTATTTTCCTCTTTGACTATGAATTTCATTCTTTTTCGGACGTTCTGTGACAAGTTTTTCCTCTCGTATTTGTACCTGTTTTTCTTTGTCAAATGCGTTCAGTTTGCACTGAGTGGCTCAATACTTTGTTGTTTACTTAGTCTCAGTGTTCTATTTTGTGCTTTCTTGGGTCAAGCAATACGTCTCCAGTCAAGACCTAACCATTCTCATTCCAGTAATAATAATCATTAATATATAGCCATATTCTGTAGCAGAAAAGAAACTAAACATCTTATACATATTTTGTGTATAAACCTGAAAAATAAGTGCAGTTATTTTTACCATTATTTAGAAGATGAAGCTAAAATTAAATTAATGAGGCATGAACAGAAGCACCAAAGTTATACCAAACTTACAAGAATTCTCTAAAATTTGGTTCCTCCTTGAACCAAGATATTGTTTCATTTGGAACTGGAGTATATTACATTTGCTTTTGACCTGTCGTGGGGATGATGTAAAACCATGAATAAATGAATTAAATTCTTAAAGCTTTTAGTTCCTATCCAGAAGGATGGACCTACATATGGTCTTCATTAATTTTATTTCTGATCCAAATTTTCAACAATAGACAAATACTTTCAAATTATGTGAGTGAAAGTAGATATTTTCAAAGTAATTGTCTAAGTCCCTTTTCAACAATTATCTGTACCTACAGTATAGCATTCTCCACTCCTAAAATTTTGTTCTGTTTTACATAGTTGTAAGCCCAGGTCTTGAACCTATAACTGAAAAACAAAATGTGACAGAAACTGAGAAAATTAATAAGTTTTCAGCTGAGCACAGAGACACATTCAGTAGTTGTGTGAAGAGCTACTGTCTGTGTTTTAAGGAATAATCTAAAACCAGCATAATTAGTGACAAGTTATCATACGAAGACTCTACCACAGTTTTTCCCAATATAAGCATAAATCAAAGTAACATAGACCATATATTAACCATATGACTACAGAAACTGACACTGACTGTAAAATAAGCAGAGACAAATCCAGCTACTTTAATCTCTTTGAATTTTGTCTGATTTTTCTATTTGATCATCTTGAAAGCAGAGACGTCCAGTTTAATAAATTTTCCACATGGAAGTCAGAAGAACTTTTCAAATATGCATAGTAGCTTATTTAAAATTCTTCAAATCGGTGAAGAATTTCATAATAAAGTTCAAACACCTTAACATGTCACTTAAGAGCTGCCACGATTCCTGCCTTGATCATCCCAAGATGATCACCTTGCACCAATGCTGGCCATCGCATGCTCATTCTCCTCACGGTGAGCAAGTGCCCCAAAGGTTCTGCGTCAGTAAACATACTGAAGCCTGATAAAGTCAATCTGAGGATGGGAACCTCTTGGTCAAACTCGGTATATCATCCATTACACAACCTTATCTGAGAAAACAGTGACTGCTGTTTGTGCTGCTTCCTGATAACTGAGCCAAAGACCTCACCAAAGTTAGAAGACAGATTTGCTTGATGTTAGTGAACAAACACAGAGATTGGGAAGGACACGGAATGTATACTTATCCTATGTGGATTTTATCTAAACAATTTACAATTATCAATGCTTACTTGAGATGCTCTAAAGTCCAGCCATATTCTTTTGGACATATAAAGGAGAGGTACTTCTAAATAGAATTGGTCATTTCTTATATTTTATGTAGGATATTCAGTTTCATGTTTTAAAGCACGCAATACATAACAATGCAATGTTAGTAGCAGCACAATTCATAACAGCTAAACCTTGGAACTAGCCTGTCTTTTCTTCAATAAATAAACAGATAAAGAAAAAAAAGACATATTTATACACAAAGGAGTACTAATCTATTATAAAGAAGGATATATTTGAGTCATATGTAGGAAAATGGATGCACTTGGAGGTCATAATATTAAATAAAATAAGTCAGATATACAACCTTATATAAATATAATATATAAATAAAGATCAAATTAACTTAGACAATAGAAAATAAGGAGCTAGCCATTTGCAAAAAGGAAGGGGACTAAGCGACAGTGGGGGAAAGGAAGACGACGATAAAAGTTATGTTATGTACATGCATTCACTCCCCTGAGGAACAATCGTCAGGTGCTGAAAATGTACTATCAAAATATTAAATTTAAAAAACTACATAGCAGAACTTCTAGTTTTAGTTCGAACATGTAAGACAATTGGAAGTTATCCATCTTGTCATTAGAGTAAAATAAAATGGAAAAATTGAAAATGGACCAATTTTTGGGACCTACTATCAATGTAAGATTCCTAGTCAAATAGTTACCTCAAACAATGGGAACACACATGAATTTGGATAGTCACAGATGGCATCTACAAACCTGTAGTAGAAATTAGTAGAGATGCTGATACCAGTAAGAACTTTGGAATCATAATTTTCAAAAATTTCCATAGACCATATGTGGAGGAGTGTGAGAACGAGACGCTCCGGGGGGGTTCAGTTTGGGGAGGGCCTCTGTTTTCTTCTTACATAAGAAACACCATCAAAATCTCAGAGTGAACATCTGAGAAAGAGGTCTGCATTGTTCAGAGCTGGTGTGGTAAACAGTAATCACAGAGAAATATGCCCAGAACATATTCATGACTCAGATTTTCCTACTAAGGGGAAATATATTATTCCAGAGCCTTATCTCAGTTGTCAAAGGGGCAATTTTCATACCAATTTCTCAAAAAAAAGGGAGAAAAAAATGCTTAATCCTAGAGCAGTATTTGGTATGAGCATAAGGTCATATTAAAAGAAGAAGAGTTAAAGATAAAATCATAAAGTTCTTCCCTTCCTCAAACCTTTCTACCACATCCTCAAATCTCCAGTATAACAATTATTGCTGAATATAGGAGCTACTTAAGAGGAATTTGTAGTTAAATCGAAGTTAAGAGACAACACAAAATTAATAACATTAGAGGGATTGAATTCTCTGGTATCTATTACTACAACAAGCATTAAATGTAGCACAACTCCTCACCAGATTAACATATCCACATAGAGCCATGTTAATCTTACTTCATATGGTTAGACACAAGTGTGACTTAAACAAAAATTACTGGCATATCACAATGAATAGCGGATAAACAAACAAAAAGCAAAAAAACAAAACAAAACAAAAAAAGCTATCTGCATAGGACAAAGAAGGTTAGGCACTGAAGATTCTTGCTGGTCTTGAGCAGAGTCTACAAAGATGAACCCTCCCCGGTCTCCCATGACCACCAAAGCCTCCAAGCTATGTCATACCCAGATCCCACAACCCCTCAAGACCAGCATGAGTCTCGGGTAAGACAAACCCAGCACCACTACAGCTTGCCTATTGCTGAATTGGAATCTTATTTAGAATAGTGTTGGTATAAGCAGTCTCTTGACCACCTCGGCAGACACTGAGCTGGCACACCGCTGAGTCTCTCAACCACAAGAATCTATGCAGCCTCAGGAATATACTGAACACAATGCCCCAGTGGGTAGTGCTAAGGTGGAATCAGGAGTCTATCCCACTGAGACACAGGTGTGAGGGCATGTCTGCAGCCCTGTGTGTGAGAACTGTCTAATGTTGAGGCATAGGTGCTAGAGATAGGAACCTTAGCTATTAAGGCAGGCAGTAGCTGCATGGTACCTGAGTTCACAGACACAGAAACCTGCAAAACTCCAGAGAAGTATGGGTACATTTCTAGTCCGTAAATGCTGTGGCTGCAGTTCTCACATTGGTGCACATATCTCTGCCTGGGCTGTCTCTGCCTGATGCACACTGTACCATGTCTAGGATGCAGTTTCCTTGATTTGTCTGGTCACTTATGATTTTTTTCAAAGCTGTTTTGTTTTTCTTACTTAAAGTTATTCATTCATAGCCATTACAAAGTTGAGAAATAAAGCACAGAAAACCTTTTTATCTGGAGGAGTTACAAGGCATAGTTTGTCTTTTCAAGTATGATTCCATAATCCTAATATCCAGAAAAACATTTCAAGAATTGCATCTGGTACTGGTAACAAATGCTTTTACTAGACTTAGAGTAAGGGAAGGATCATCAATGAATTTACATACAAAGAGTGAATTTCATATTAGGTTCTCATATAAAAAGGAATTTCGAATAAATTTAAGAATTCAGTGAAAAATTGGATTACCAATAAAAAAGGCTGTATTAATAGAAAGACTGTGCAGTTTGTACATGTGTAAAGTTGTTCAAGCTCACTGGAAGTTATAGAAATGCAAATTAAAATAGTAATTTACCACTTTTCACAGCGAAGAGAACAGTGTGAAGAACCAAGCATTGACATGCATTGCTGATGGAAGTGTAAATTAATGCAACCTCTGTGAAATGCAACTTTTATCAAAATATGGTATTTGTGTTCTGCCTCAGAAATTCCACTTTTTAGAATTTATTTAAGGCAAGTTATAAAGCAAAAAGTAAAAATGTTATTCATTATCAGATAATTGAAATGGATATGTATGAATTAAAAAAATTAAATTCAGAAAGCTGATATTCAGTTTAATATATATCAGCACTTGTTTGCAAACATTTCTTTATATCCTGCTCTTGGCTTAACATACCAATTTAGATAGGCTGAATGGGTGCTGGTGACTACAGTTAATAATTATATGCATTTCAAAATAGCTGAAAGAATGGATTCTAATTGTTCTCACCACAAAGTAAGGTATCTGACATGATAGGCAAGTTTATTTGAAAATAGTGGCCCTGGGGGCTGGGGATTTGGCTCAGCAGCATAAGTGCCTGCATGGCAAGTGTGAAGTCCTAAGTTCGATCACCAGTACCAAGAAAAAAAAGTAGTGGCTCTTCAAACTCAAGAATTAAAACTGAATGCTTGAAATTATAGGGCACTAATTTTTTTTTTAGTATCCCTGTTACAACACAGTGTTTGCTGTGATTGGTTAGACAGGGATATTGATTAGACAGTCCTTATATATTTTTAAACTCTGCAAAAGTACAAAAGAAATGTTAATGAACATCATAAGGGAAGATACTTTATAGTGCTTAATGGAGATACAGGTTGTTTGGAGTGATAAAATAAGACATAGGAATGTGCATGCCTCGATTTCTGAATATATAATTGTGCAGGTTGACATGTCTTTGTAAAGAAAGTTTAAGTAAGAATAACATGGAGCTTGCAGTAACTTTTTCTGAAGCATTTGAACTGTGTATTAATATTGAAAGAGTGCAGGTCTTTAATCTTTTCTTATTCTTACTTTTTAAAAAATTCAAATATGCTGAACTATTTCTTCAGTAAAATATGTAACATTTTAAAGGCAAAAAAGAAAGACAATGTAATGAAGTACTCAGTTTGGCTGAGAACACTATAAATATGCTATGTTTAATAAAATAATTAAAAATAATCTAATTTTCTTACCTGTATGACCTAAATTTGAATTTTAAAAATAAGCTGTGAAAGAAATTGAGACCCTGTCCTGATTTCCCTTCATTTTCATGTAATTGCAGTTGACATTTATTGAGAAATTAATAGAAGCCTGGAAATTTACAGAGTACTGAATATGCATTATTTAAAATAACACCTACTGATGTAAGTGTGTAACTACGGGTTAGATGATTTTTCATAACGAAGCACTTTTTCAGATATGATTACTCAACTACAAAAGAAACACTTTCCTTTTGAACCGCGTTATTTTCACATGTTAACTGACATTGTGGCTTCTTTATTTTTCTTTTACTTTTTATTTTGTAACAATTTAAAACATATAGAAAGACTCAAAAATAATATAGGCACATTTTATGCCCTTCCTATTGTTCAGGACTGCCCTCCTGCCAGCTTGCACACAATTGCTTTAAAGCAGAAGGAGCCAATCTCGTGTCACACATTCCAGCTTCTGTCACATATTGGTTTGATTTTGATTGCACACTGGCTGTGCATCTGTGGCTTGCAAGCCACAGAAATGATGGTAAGTCCTTCGCTACATTCTGTGGAATAGCACAAATGTGAAATTGTCTCACAATGTCTTCATCAGTGGACAAATTGCATGATGAAAATGCCTAGGAGACATCTGAATAATATTCCATTGAATATATTTTAATAATTTAATCTTCCATCTATCAAGGACATTTGTGGCATTTCACCCTTCTGTCTCTCGTGAAAAATATTATTAGGAATGTTAGTATAATGGTACCTATTTTGATTTCTATGTTTTGGGGTGTATGAAACATGCCAAACAAATATAGTCAATGTTTACATTTTACAAATGTACTGCAGTGAAAGACACATTGCCATTAATCCTCTCAAAACATTCTTTCTTGTTTGGAATACACTTACTCCACTGCTTGTGTTGTTTTATGAAACAGTTCTGAACATCTTCCTTCATGAGAGTCTTTATGAGGTATGATAAAAATATACAGTGGATGCTTGTGCATTCAATGGAAAAAGCAGGCTCCTAAAAACATAATGGTGTGTCCTCCTCCACCCTACTCACTGGATCTGTCACTAAGTGACCGCTGGCTCTTCCCCAAAATCACAATGATTATAAGCATAAATGTTTTGAATTGACCCAAGACATCCAGACACCCACAAATGCAGCTAAAGATACTTAGGAGGGAGGAGTTCAACAACTGCTTCAGAAATTGGCAATATGGTGAGATAATTATGTCTAAAGCGAAAGCATTATTTCTATGGAAATTAATGGGGAAGTGTCTTTGATTTCAATCTCACTTTGTATGCCTACGAGTTAAACTTCTGGATAATATGACAATTCTGTTTCTTTATGGAATTAGGAAATATGTCTCAGTCACATTTTTATTATTGGGACAAAATACTCAGCAACCATAATTTAAAGGAGAATAGGTTTTTTGGGGATCCTGTGCTCAGTCCATGGTTATCTCACTCCAAAACAAAAATAGCATAGTTAAGGAGCCAGGCATGAGGATACTCTTTCCATAGCGTCCTGGAATCAGAAGAAGAAGTGAGAAACTGGTGGAAGCCCACTGCTTCCTGCAGGACTTCACCTCCTAATAGCACCTTCAGCTCTGATAGGCATAGCACACTATGATCCAGTCTCCACTAGACCCATTTCTAAATGCGTGAGCCATTAGCAGACGTTCTAGATACAAAGCAAAACAGATTGTCGAACTGTTCACCACAACTGCTATAGACTCCATCAATGTTCTGAGTTTTCAGTTTCTCCATATTCTTGTCATCATTTATTGTTATTCATGTTTAGGCATCCTAGTGAGTCTGCAGGGTCATCTCATGTATTTTGCTTTGCAGGTCTACAGCAGCTAATACTGATAATCTTTCCATGTACATGTTAGAACTTTCTATACCTTTGCTGGAGATAGATCTATTTAACTCTTACCTTGCACACAACTTTTAAATGTTCTAGCTATATTGTACATACTTTCCATAGACTTCTAAAATCACATTTGCTTCAATTTTATTGGTTATCTGTTTGTATTCTTAATCACATAAGTTTTTGCACAAAGTAATTAAATTTGAAAAATCTTAATTTTTTCTTTTGTTGCTCTTATTTTTGTTGTCACATTTAAGAATCAATTTGCAAACTAAGTTTTTAAGGATTTGCACATGTTTTGTTCTCAGTATTTTAAGGTTTTAGCTCTTATATGTAAGTCATTGATCCATTTTAAATTAATCATTTTGTATACTGTGAGGTAGGAATATATTTTGTGTAAATTTTCATTATGGTATAAAAACAAAGTATAATTTTATATTTTTTTTTGCATGCACTCTCTAACACCATTTGGTTTAGAATTTTTTTACCTATTGAATGCTTTTGGCATTTTTGCTAAAAAATAAATTATTTAACAATATCTGGCTTTACTTTATAATAGGTCTACATGTCTAACCTTATATTTTTCTTTACACTTTTTGCAGTGAATTTTAAAATCTGAAAATACATGTCTTTGATGTTCTTTTTTCTGTTTAATTTTTACTATTCATGGTCACTTAGATATATAAGAATTTTCAGCTCTTTTTAATTGAGAACAAGTTTTAGATGACAAGATTTTAGTTTCAGCTCTGTCATTGATACTGGAGATTGTTGGTTTTAGGTGCTTTCAGATTACATGTGTATTTATGTTGATATCATCTATTTTTATGTCTGCATCTATAGATATATGTATATCTAGATATACATAGAGAAATAGTTATATCTTTACATAATCATTGTTTAATCTAATTTTTTTGTTGTTTCTATGTTTTTATTTTTGCAAGAATGAGAAGGCTAAATCCCATTATCCTCAATTGTTTTAAAATGTTTTCAAGCTTTTGTTTCAGTGAGTGCGTTGATCTCCTGACCACAACTACCACCTTGCCTGGAGAGCCTGTTGGTTCAGACCCAGCCTTCCAAAGGACCTCACTGGACAAAGACACTGGATTAACTAATTTGTGGCACCATAGTTGCATAACATGTGCACTACCTTAAACAACAGAAACGCATTTACTCACAATCCTGGAGGATAAAGTTCCTAACAAAGCTGTGAGCATGTTTAGTTTCTCCCAGGGTCTCTCTCGTAGCAGATGGCCTGTCTCTGTATGTTCACAGCCATGGTACTTCTTTCTTTTCTTATATTTGATGTGGAGTCACTTGTGAAGTCTTCTTGCAATTGTGTCAGGTGATTAAATAGTCTGACCCCTGATTTAGCTGAATTCTGAACTACCGGGCATTAGCATTTCAGCAAGCATTTAGCAGGCTCGATTCTGCCCAAAGTAGACAACACTCAGTTGCAACCTGGCCACAGAGTATTTCTGGGTTCCCTGCTCTGATTCTTGCCACTGCTGGACTGCCATGGAGAGGACATCTTTAAAAAAATATTTTAATGTTATTCATTGATGAATGCTGAAAAGATGAGAAGATATTTGAATCTGAAATGAAGAAAGGGTGAAAAGTCTTATTGTTGTAGAGGGAATAAAGTTAGGAATGGGATAATGGGATGGTAAAATTACTGGTAATATTTTAAAAACTGTCCTTTTGGATATCATTTTCTGTAACATTTGTCTGGTTTCTGTCCTTTTTTTCCTCTTCACTTCTTCCTAACATTGACTAATTATCAAATTTCTGAGTTATGATCCATAGTTCCACTTATTCTTGACACGATCAGATGACTGACTGAAAACCCTTGACTCTTCTTAGATATAGGTAATAACTGCAGTAGAATCTACTTTAGGTAGATGTATGGAAGGGCTTAGCTAGCCTTTCTTCCTTTTTAAGAAAATGAACAGCATAAATACAGCCTCTAATGTTGTGTGGTGGGTTCAGTTTTTGTTTTCAGAGATTAACTTAATATCCAAATATTTAGTATTGCGAGAAGATATTTGTCTTACATAAATTACTGGTGTTTCAACATGGAGAAACAAGGAACCTAGTAGAAAATACACACAAGACAGTGTCAATTTTAAAATACAAATTGTCAAGCAATGTGGTGAAGTTGTCTGAGGCAAAGCACACAAAAGAGGCACTAAATGAACCCTAAGGTCCATATGGTGAAGGATCACAACAGCAAATACTCCCAGTCTTCCAGGGGGAAAGATGTGTGAAGTAAAAGCGCTGCAGAAATAGTTACAGGACTGCAGAGATCAGAAAAATCTAGGCAGAGAAGGGGGAAGGAGCAGCTAGAGTGCATGGCACATTCTGTCAACAATTAATAGTATAAAATGCTTCCAGTGAAGTTTATGCACCGAAGATGGAGAGAAGGTCGTCAGCTGGCGGGCAGCACTCTAGAGCGCTGGGTATGACATGTGAAGTAATTTAGATTTATCTTCAAGGCAGTGGAGAAACACAGAATAACTTGCAGGGAAAGAGTAAAATCACCCAATTTACATTTGAGAAGATTGCTCACAGACAGTGTGGAGGATGAATTAGAAGGGCATGAGATTAAAGGCAGAAAGTTAATACAGTTTCACAGATGTAGCCAAGTCAAGCACAGTAATATCAGAGCGGCATTTTTTTTAACCTTGTTCCACACTTTACATAAATTCACAGCGTGGAAAAAATGTAAATTGTGAATATGGAAAAATGTGACTTTTAACAAATAAATAATGATTTACACGCCCAAATGAATGTTTTCCAGTAGGATTCTATAAATTACGTAGTTCAACATCGCTATCACCATTCATAATATATATTTGAATCTCTTCCCTTAAACTTTCCCTCAAAAGTCATTTAAAAGTCACACTAACATATGTTTTATTGACTTATAAATTATTGATTTTTACTGGCAGACAGGGATACTTGTGGATAAGGATAGCTAGCGAATGCTGTACTATATCTGACACATTGTTACAGGCATCTTTGCCACTTTTGGAAATTGAATAGAAGGAATGTGGGCATGTTTAGGAAAGAAGAGAAACACAAGTGGCCTCAAAAACAGCAGTTTCCCATAAAAGTTTTGTAAAAACTTCCTCTGGTATAAACAACATACATTTTTCTCTGGTTCCACACATTTTCTCACATGACCTTTTTAATTTATTCATTACTCTTGCTGAAGACTTGTAGATGATTTTCTTCAGTAAACTGTCTTCTAGGACCTGTTTCTTTTCTGATAAAATATTAATCAAATCTAACTTTCAGAGTTGCAGTGAGAACCCATGTGAAAATTAAAGACTGTGTGTACAACATGAAAGTTAAAAAACTAGTAATACTCTTTAAAAAAAAAGTGACCACTTAATACAAATGGGAGATATGAATAATTAGATTTAATTATTCCATTTCCTAGATAGTCCCAGTTGGGGAATTTAGTGAAAGAATTGTGTACAATGTATATAAAATTAATATTTCATTGAACAACTGTGTGTACTTGAATAATTCACTCATAACATAATGATTTCATATGGCTTCCAGGTATTTATTATAGGCATTATCTGTGTTTCATTATATTTTACTCTGACAAAAATGATACTGCAATGTGAAATTTAATATAGAGCCAGGGATTTAGCTCAGCAGCTCAAGCGCTTGCCTAGTAAGCACAAGGTCGTGAGTTCGATCCCTGGTACTCGCCCAAAATTAATATATATTTGCTTCAGTCATTGTATTTATACTAAAGATAATTCTCCTCAGAAATTATGCTGAAATATAGATTGAAACAAGTCCTTTTGTCAATTTATTTAGGACAACCCTTTTCGATTTCTACTTCTCTTTCAGCAAAGTTGGGTTCATCTTCACAGTATGTGTTAAAAAATACCAGGGGGTTACATGGAAGATTTGGCTATCCTCTAGAACTTCTGCATGATTACTTTTACCTTTTCTTTACAACAGATGCAACTCTGGAGAAATTTTTTATTTCACAGATGCTTACCCAATGAGATTCTCAGGATGCCTTTAGCTTAGATGTATCATTTTCTCTTCACTGCATATTTTTAAAATTTTTGTTAGATTTCCATTAGTGTATTCTGTCCAAATAACTAAGAAAACTTCAAATTAGAAGAGGTCCTATAAAGCGGACTGAAATATCATCCTTAACTTAAAAATATGAAGAAGTAGAGGATTCTGTTTTGCAAAGAAGCTCTTATTATTTGTTAATAGCCTCAACTTTTGCAATATTCCTGTATTTTGTGTAAACATTCATTCCTGATTTCTAATATTAACAATATTGCAATTAACAATTCATGCCTACTTTTATTTTGCTATTCTCTGAAGTTAACTAAAATAAATGAGACATATATATTGTCAAGCTAGCTTTGTGCAAGCTAGAGGCAAAGAAAAGATACTAGGTTTAATACGGACAAAATGTAACATGAAGGAAAGGAAGAGGTTATATTAAAGAGACATGATTCACATATTTAATTTAGTCACAAATTACATGATTAATTTCATGCCTCCTTCCCCAGTCTAAAGCTTAAGAAGGACTGTTTTACCCACGTCTGTTCTGGCATCTGTGGAACATCTGACCAAATTTGCAGGTTTATTGGCTGCTTCGATTGTTCTTTTAACACTGTTTTAACAAATATTCAAATTTGTATAAACTCTCTCTCTCTCTTTCTTTCTCTTTGTCTTTGTTTTTTCTCTGTCACTCTGTCTGTCTCTGTCTCTGTTGTGTCTCTCTCTGTCTCAATCCCTGTCTTGTTTGTTACAATGCAGTTCTTAAGATCAAAGCTTGAACCTTTTCATGCTAGGTAAGATCTATACGGTTGAATAGGTTTCGGTTTTTCTGTTATTGTTCTTGTTATTTTGGTTTGACTTGGTTTTCCAAATCTAAAGTGATTTTAAAAGGTCTTTTTTTTCTTTTTTTCTTATAAAACTTTGCGTGCATGTGTGTGTGTGTTTCTGTGTGTGTCTGTGTCTGTGTGTTACTGGGTATTGAATCCAGGGCCTTCACACTTAGACATATGCCTAGTGCTTTGTAAATTTTTTTTTTTGAGATAGGGTCTCACAAAATTGTCTGAACTGGCTCCAAATTGAGATACTACCCCCTTAATTCCCCAAATAGCTGGAATCTTGGGTGTTTACCAGCACACTTGACTCCATTATAAACATCTTCTATTAGGATCATATATTCACTACCATTAATGGATTAGCATTAATGTATTGTTAACTGATGTCTGTTTTTTACTTATACTTCCTAAAGTCTTTTTTACTATCTAAGATCTTATCTAATTTAACATACAACAAATACTTATCATGCCCTGTGAGAGTTGGAAATGATTGTCAGAGATCCTGATGTCTCATATTTTGGCAGTTTTAAAGGGCACAATTTAAGTACCTTCTGTAAAGTGTCAGTTATTTTTCATTAGGTTAGTGTTAAGGGTTTTGAGGAAAAGACTACAACAGTACTTGCCATGCCTACGAATCCTTTTATGAGAATATCCTAGCAAAGTGATCTTTACAATTTTGAAGGTGCCTCTGTTCACCAGGAAAAGGCAGAGTTTTTTCAGATTTTCCCACTTTAGAATTTTTTTCTTTTTCTCCATAATATACTCTTTGGTAGCACTTATCTACAGATTATACCAGGAGCACGGAGTTACTCTCTACCTCTTGGGTGGTCTTTATATAAATTATTAGGAATTCCTCCACATGGTTGTATTTTCTTTTTCTGAATGGCAGTGCTTTTACTATATTCTTTTTAAAAATACTGAAAAAATGTAATAAGGCTGAAAATACAGACTATATAAATATTAATAAGTATTGGATTTGTTTATAGAATACTATATTTGATGACAATATACAGTGCATATTTTTCAAGTATGCATACAATAAATATTAACTAGAATATTCCTTCAGTATTTCAATTTTAGTCAGTTTTTCTGGTAAAGAATCTTTCAAGGAAAATTGCAAAGCAAATTAGGAAGACGTTTTGTTTTTGTTTTGCTTCTGTTGATTGGTTCATAGCTTTTGCACAGGTTAAAATGCACTGTCACTGAGTCCCTGCTCAGACAAGCATAGTTTTACCGCAAAGCAGATAACAGACCAAGTGCTTTGGAACACAAGTAAGTATTGCTTTGGGAAGATGTCTGGTTTTAAAGGAGTAAGGAAAGAAGAACTATTTTTTTTATAAATGATCTAAATGACTATCCTAATAAATTAGAAAAATAAAAACTGTCAAGTCTAAAGATAATGTAGTAAAAATGAATAGAAATTAATGACAAAATAACCACAAGTATTATAAATAAAACCAGCAAAATCAAAGTTATACCTTCACATATGTAACACACTGAGAAGTGCAAGGTCGTGAGTTCAATCACTGGTACAAAAACAAAAAAAACCATATAATACACTGAGAGATCTAAACAAAACCATCACTGGGGAAAAACTTTGATAATAGATATGCCCAACAAAGAAACCCAAAATATATAAGGAATTTTGTAACTTAATAAGTTAACAATTATTAAAAAATAAGCATACATCTTAACTAATATGTCATAAAAGATATATGAATGGCCAAGAAAATACATAAATATGCTTCATACTGTTATCATCAAAATTTCAAATTTAAACCAAAATTTGATAAAACAAGACATCACTGAAAAAGCTAAAATTAAAATGTGTAATGCCAAATTTTATGAAAGATATGGAACACATGCAATTCTCATATATTGTTAATTGGCATGTAAAATATTATCAACGCTTTGAGAAACACTGTACATCATTATACATTGACTGTTTGAACTCAAATTTATCCTTACAGGTATAAAGCAGGACAAATGAAAATGTATAGCCAGATTGAAATGAGTACATGAGTATGACCGTTTTATTCATAATAATTCTATACCAGGACAATTTTTATATACATCAAGATGTAGATGAATGCAAAATTGTGGTACATGCAAGCAATGGAAGATGACTCAACATGACAAAGAACAAATATTACATTGAGCAAAAGATGATAAACACAAGATTGCACAATATATTTATTTTCATATTAAATAATATAAAGGAGAAATCAAATCTGTAATAGCAAAGTAAATCAGTGTTTACTTGGAACCTAGATAGACAGTGCTTTAACAAATGAACACACACAGAGGGAGTAGAGATGTGTGGATTGTCTGTATTATAGTAATGAAAACACACATATGCATTTGACTAACTTGTTCTGTATAGTTAAAATTAGTCTGCTTTATTGTATTTAAACTGTATTGCACAAAGTTACATGCACACAATATTACACTGCAAGTTTAAGAAGTAATTTTTGTAGTGATTTTCTGGTACATGTAATTTTAGCATGCTTGAAAACATATTCTTGAATAAATTACTAGAAGTGGTTTTCCATCTCATAACAGACATTCATCAATTTTAATAATGTAAATTTACTCCTCCCAAAGCATGATGCATATAGTTTCTATTTTCAAATTTAGTTTAACTGTATCTGTCCTTTAATTATAATATTTTATTTATATACAAAACAGTATCTGATACATTTGTATTTATTGGACATTACCATTTGTTGTATTTTTAGATTCACCTGTTTTATTTCTCTTCTTTATATTTAATTTTGGTTTTATTAAGTGTTTTTATTGGTAAGTCTAACTACTTTGTAATTTGTTATGCTACAGTTTATAACAGGTCGCTTTGATGTGTCCTAATATAAATTGTTTACTATTTTAGAATTTCCAAAGATCCTTGAGCACTCAATATTTTGAGATATTGTGTATTAATTTATATTCCAGCTTAATAACTATAGACTATGATTTCATAGTTTATTTACTGACTTCTTGATTTAAATTTGAAAATTTTCTATTTTAATTCTTTTATGTATTCTTGACCATAGCATAACGTTTTTGCCTGAAATTGTTTTCAGCATTTATTTTTTAAGACTCATATCCCACAACTTTTTCACATTAAAAATAGATTTTCACCCATTTTATTATCACCTAAAGTTGTAAAGAGTTTTCCCAAATCTGAACTTGTGTACATATACATATTTCTGTCTTCTATTTTATTGGCATCTTGCCCATATTTCACATTTTTAGGTAAAATTTGGCCTCTGTTAAACTGCTTTAATCTGAAAATGCCTATTTCATTATCTACAATTTTCTTTCTTGTTTATTTACATACAGTGCATACTATTTTTTGTCATGTGTGTTTGTGCTTGTGTTTGTTCCCTTTTGAATATTGAAGCTTTGTGAATAAAACTGGAGAACTTTATTTTCTTCAGCATACTTTAATGTAGACAATACATTGCAATGAGTTTAAGACAAGAATGATATGGTATTAAGGAGATAAGAGCATAGCCTAGTGGAAAGAATATGAAGTTGAAAATAAATATTCAAGAAAAGTACACATTTCAAAATTTCTAGTTATTACTCATGTGTAATTAAATAATGTATTTAAATGACCAAAGTCAGTTCTCATATATAATTGTGGAATTTTATAATGAATAATATGTATGTTATTTAATCTTGGGGTACATAATTGAGAAATGTATATAAAACACACCATCAGAATAATAAACCTTAATAATAGTTTATATCTTCTGTAGATCTCTGCTTCGGTAGTTAAATGGCCAGACATTACAGATTGCTTTTTGTATTTGTACTCACAAAGTTTAGGCTACTCCATGGCAGACTGGTGAGAGGACTCAAGAAAACACTTGTTAAACAAAACAAAACAAAACAAAACAAAACAAAACAGACACTAACAGAATTTTAAATTTCTTATATATTCTCCAAAGTAAGATAAAATAAGTTTGCTACAAATGGATATCAAAGAATACAAATTAAAATAGTTTTATAATTCTCAGGGTTTTGATAGGATGATATTCAGGGGAAAATGCAGAACAGACATGTTTCCATGTATCCTTCTGTTCTGTTTTGCTATCTAAATAAATAAGTTTGCTAAAAGTTAAACAAAATCTTTCATGAGAAAAGCAAAAGGACTCAAAAATAGGTCACTTGACAGTTTCTCTCTGGATTTAGAAGTTCTGACATTTCAATATAGTGTCTCTTTATAAAACATGATAATTTTATATTGAATTTCTGATTGCCAATTTTTCCTGTGCTACACAGAGTTTTTAAAAAATACAACTATAGAAAGTTGCTGATCACATGACTAGCAATTCATCTGGAATATTCTACCAACCACTTCCTTGCTCTGTCACATAATGACCTGAACATGGTCAAATGGGTTCTTGTGCTTTCTTGAGAACATGAAATGTGTCCTAGAACACAATAATCTCTAGGAAAAAGTCAGACCAGAATAAATATGGCTGATACAAGAAAAAAATAAATTCAGGAACATGTGGATTAAACTGATAGATCCTTGATATTTAAGTGTAACTAATGTTTAATAAATTAGACTTTTTAAAAATTTTTCTGAACTCAATTAGGAGAATAGGTACTACATAAATAATGCCTAAACACTGTCTAATGTGCTATTAGTTATCTAAGACAAGACATTGAACAAATCTATGAGATAGATTTGTTATTAAGACTAACAGACAGATGAGAAAAAATATGATAAAATAATTTAACTAACTGAATGAAGAATGTGAGTGGTGAATAGAACAATAGCTAGATTAGGTCACCTGAAATATTTTCATGCAACACCTTCTATGACATTACGGGAATGAGATCCTCCTTTCCTAGCTATTCTTATGAGGACTCATGAAAACTAGGTTCCATGCCTTTTCTTTTTCTCCCTTCTCTGATTCCAAATATCTTAAATATCAATACTGTTTCAATAAATGATTGCCTGTGTTCCATCATATACAGTCTTCTGTTTCAAGTTTCAAATCTCTCCTAAAAGTGACAGTAATTTCTTCTTGATGAAGACAGAATCATTTAATGCAGAAAAGAAAGTTTTCAATATGTATGTGCAAACAGTTAAGTGAAATTCCACATCAAGAATGTAGCTACAAAATTTAATCACATTAATGAAGAGAAGTTGACAGGGCTCTGATCATCATTCTTTGATATATTAAAATACAATAGTTTAATGATTTTTTTCTGCAGAAATGTTGCTGGATAAGCATATCTGCTAATTTCTGAAGTGTCAATCTTTACAATCTTACTATAACACCTTGGCAAAGGGTTTTCAGCCTTTGCAGTTTGTTAATTCTATTATCCAAGTGAGGTTTTTGACTAGCAAGAACATACTAGTCATGAAATAGAGCAAATATATATACCTATACATATATATCACAAGTATCTAAACTTGTGCATTTGTCAAAAATCATTTATTTTCTCAAGTAAGCGAATGAAAAGAAAGAAGAAAGAAAGCAATAGTAGTGAAAAAAACATACTAGATTATGATGAATAGGCTTGTTTTGTGCTTATACATGGGAACTTTATCACTTGGTGGAGAAAACAGCAATTCTCTGGAACTGCAGTTGTTCTATATTGACAGGTAATCTTACTACAGTTCCTAGGATTTCCCCTTTCCTCACTTTTGAAAAATAATTTTTAAATTATCTTCTCTAACAACTGAGTAACTTTTAAACATCCAAGTGAAAAGAAAAGTGGAAATAATCAGAGGGATGTTTCTTTACTTCCTATAAACGATTGCCTATAAACTTTCCACACTGTTTGCTTTCCTTCTAACCAACAGACTCAGGTTTTATACTCTATCTACCTCTGGGCTCCTTAATCAATTCAGAAATTCCACTTATCTTTCCATGATTAATTTCACAGACTAAGTTACCATTTTCTTTTTCTTGGGATACTGTAAAAAATATCCAAATGACAACAAACATGCACCATAAAATCCATTTCCTTACAGGAATAAAAATAAGTAAAGTTAATCAGATAATTAAATCAGAAAATATTTATTGACACTTCCTCTGTCTAGTACTAGTGCATGTACTAAGGATACAATAATTGCAAAATCATGTAAATTAATTTTAGGGGATGAGAAATATAATCACTAATTTAACTATATTATATTCGCCATATGTGATATGCAAATGTATATGTGCCAATTCTTTAACTCCATATATGTTATGTATAATATGTTAATACATAATTTCAACAATTATTTTATATGCAGTGATAGAAAAAGAATACATGAAAGGTAAATAGTGCAAAGAAAATATAAAATACAGGCAAACTAAATGTTTAGTTAAGATGTTCAAGACGAGCTACATATAGATGATTGCAGAGTGAGGATCTAAGAAAATAAGGACTGTATTAGGGAGAAGAAGTATAGGAACATTATCAGCCCATGCTAAGACCTCAGAGGCTGAGGCAGAAGACCATTTACGAGGCTATAGCAACAACTATAGTTGAGTCTGTACTGCCTTTAAGGCCCAGAGTGTTAATGATTAGGACAAGA
This sequence comes from Dolichotis patagonum, assembly GCA_004027295.1. Lineage (NCBI taxonomy): Eukaryota > Metazoa > Chordata > Mammalia > Rodentia > Caviidae > Dolichotis > Dolichotis patagonum. The sequence goes on along the minus strand of PVJX010021341.1, from coordinate 2,670 downwards.
AGAAATGATCAAATTATGGAAGTATTCTGGAAGAAACAATACAAGGGATTGAGAGATTAAGATAAGAGAGAGGCACAAAGAGACAGACAGACACAGACACAGACACAGACACAGACACAGACACAGACACAGACACAGACACAGACACAGACACAGACACAGAGGGGATCTCCATACGTGTTTGCCCTGAGGAAAGACCAGGTGATCATATAGCAAGAAAACTGATCTCCATAATCCAAGACACAGTTCTTCACCAGGAGTTGGACCTTAAATTTGGAATTCTCAATCTCCAGAACTGTAGAAATAAATCAGTATGGTTTAAGTCACCTAGTTAGTGGTACCTTTGCTTTAGTAACTTGAGCAAACTAAAACCAGAAATTAAAAATTTAGAAACGCTATGATTGAATGTCACCCAGGATCTGAGTGCAGACAGAAAAGGAAAGAGTGTAATATATAAACTACTGGATCAAGTTGACTGTTGTTTTCTGGGAAATATGTACAAAACACTTACTAAGAAGGAATAGGTGAAGAGCACATTCAAATGTTACGGAGTCAAGTAAGATGTGGACTGAAGAGTGGATTTTGTATTTGGTAAATTGAAAATCAATATTATTCTTGAAATAATAGTGATTTTCTATTTTTTCTACTTAAAACTACTGTTTTTCTACTTAAAACTATCATTTTTCCTATTTCAACTCAGTGGAAACATTTTAAAAGCAGCCTGTAAAGATCTATGCGATCTGTACCAATTACTCCTCTGCCAGCTCACTGATGCCACCTCAAATCATCCTTTCGCTTGTCCACGTAGCTCCAGTCTCGTGCCCCACCTTTCTGTTTCCAAGATACACTAAGCTCCTTGCTGCCTTACGGGCTGCACACTTGTTCTCTCTGCCTGGTTGCTTTTCCCTCTGACAACACAGCTATTACTTCTCAATTGAGTACATCTCTTCACAGAGGCCCTCTCAGGCCACTATATAGGGAAATCATGCCTAGTCTATCAAATTATTTTTGTATTTCCTTTCTACCTCTTCATGCAATTTAAAATAAATCTATTCTTATTAATTGTGTTATGTTCTTCTCTTCCAAAATAAAAGAATCATAAACCGAGGGACTCTGTCTTAAGTTTGACCTTTTCATCAGGACTTTGAAAAGAAACTATAGTACATTCTCAGTAACAATTGCTCAACAAATAAACATTTAAGTAGAAATATCTTTTGGTTTGGTTAGAACAGAATAGATCTAAAATAGTTTAAGTATTTGAAACACGATTCAACTTAGTCTGTTTACACATTTTTATTCTAAATATGAATTTACAGTCTAAGAATAGGTAAAATAGATCCTTCTCATTGTCTCAAAATTATAGCTAAAGCTAACAGCTAACAGTAAAAAGCACTAGGTTGTTGGAACTTACTAGATTTAACTGAATAATCACATCTACATACTCCAAACCTGATAATCTTTAAATATGCCTCTTCTAGTGTATAGAACACAGTATCAAAGGGTAATATAATGAGTATAGCTAGCAGGCATCAGTCTCATGGGTAATGTTCCGGAAGGCAATAATAGATGCTATGCAGCAGCACACAGATGCGAGTGCTCCAGCAGAACTTGGAGAAAAGTGATATTTGGCACATCACTCTGTGGCTGAGGACTGCCTGAGCTACGTACTGCAGCTAGGATAACTTTGTTGACATCCTTCAAGCATCAACCAAACAGGAATTCGTGACAAAATGTTTGGAAGAGCCTAGCAGACGTTTTCCCTGGGAGTTATCCAAAACATAAGTATTTGTTTCTATCCAGAAATGTAGGTCAGCTTGTCTCGTCTCATCTCATCTTGTCTCATCTCATCTCAAATCATCTCATATCTCTGGCCTGTAGTAGTTGAAGCTTTGGAATATTTCAGGTGGGGACCGTGCTGAAGAGAGTTTAGATGACAAATGACACCATCTCTTCTACAACAAGGCCCAGTGCTGTGGAAAGCTCACTCCCCTTACAGGGAAACTCTGAATGTGTACAGAGAGACACAGTATTACGATAAATATCACACTGTGCACTCATACTTGTTACAGTTTGAAACAAGGCTAGTCCTTTTCCTCAAATTAGTGTGTTTAGTCCCAATCTCCAAAATTTGAAAGACTTAAAACTAGAACAAGAAAAAAGTGTAATAAAGAAACATTCCTGTTTTTCTCTCCATTGTAGATCTCGCAAGTCTGAGATGGAGAAAGTACAAAGTTATGAATTGGATATGAAATTTAATTTTGTTGGCCTTAACTAGATTTTTAAGTACTGATGCGAAAACAATTCTTAATTACTCATTAAGAGTATGATAATATGCTTAATTAAACAGATTAGTATGGAATTTTTCTGGGAAATATTTCAGGGTTGATCAAAGGAAAGTCAAAAAAGCATGAGAGCCAACATCTAGGAAAAAAATAAAGCTATTTTGTACTTGTGAGCAACTGAGCAGACTTGTGCATGTGCATGTGTGTCTGTAAGTGTGTTTATAGAGTGCTGAAAAACAAGTATCTTCTAATTCAATGCCTTTCATAGAATTATCATTAATGGATCAGTGGCTAAGCTGGACTCATCTGACGTGGGTGGATATTAGCTCTATATACATACGTGTATTCTTTCCAATTTTTTTTCCAATTCTAGAGAAAAGGACAGATT
>PVJX010021340.1:19671-32076 GCA_004027295.1 Dolichotis patagonum | reverse complement strand
ACAGATAATCTTGCTAGTTTTTGGACTTGTCACATGGAATATCTTTTTCCATCTTTTCATATTTAGATTTTTATCTCTATCTCTATTATACCATTATGTCTGTTAGCATGTGTATAAATTTTTTCATAAAAGTGGCAAAAATTAGAAACATTTGTGAGATGACTTGAATTTTACATGATAGTAAAATTATATTTATTTTGTAAAGTGTAGATTTTGCATATGTAAGCTTAATTGTTATCCCATCCTAGAATTATGAAATATATTACCTATATCAGAAATATAGCATTATGAATGAGGTTGCTACGATTGATTGCTTAAAATGGAATGCTAACTTTTTTTTTTTTTTTTTTTTTTTGGTACTGGGGATCAAACTCACGACCTTGCACTTGCCAGGCAGGCACTTTTGCCACTGAACCAAACCCCCGGCACTGGAAATCTACATTTAAATACTGTATTTGAATATAAAGACAATTTGAAGTAGATGTAGATATTTATGGATTTATATCTAACTCTTTGGAATGCAAAATTCATAAACCTAATTTTAGTCATTAGAAGTTATTGCCTAAGAGTATGGCTTCAAATATTTTTTCCATGTTGCCTTACAGCCATTTAAAAATTTCTGGGTTTGCATGTAGGTCTCTTACGTTTTGCTGTGATTTAGTACAGGGTGAAAGTTTTGGATTTAGTGTCAATGTTTTTCATGTGACTGTGCCATTTGCTTAAGCATCTGCCTTCTATCTGTGTGTGTTTTTCTCAGTGCCATTTGCTTAAGCATCTGCCTTCTATCTGTGTGGTTTTTGGTACTTCTCTTACAGGAGAAGCTAAAAATTCATGAATTAATAAAGAAATGCTTAAAGGCGAGTGGACAGGAATTCTAAAGGTAGCTTTCTAGAGATGGAGAAGGTAACTACCAGGAAAGAGAAAAAAGGGAGATGGGAAAGAGATTAAAAACTGATTATATTAAATGATTGTGACAACTTCACAAGATAAACTCACTGTCATGTAGTATTACTATATATTAACAGAATATAAAAATGGAAATTGTGTTCAGATTTAGTTTACATATTCAGCAATGTCCTCAACTTGTTTTAGAATATCTGTTTTACTTGTAAGTTTTTCATGCTAATTTTTAAACACAAAAAGACTTAGTCTAAACAACTTATTCTAACACAAATTGATTTCCATTCTGTTGCAACTCTGTTGCATGCTACCACTGCTTGCTTGATGTAATCAAGGTTATTTTTTATATGATTATAGATGAATAAAGTTGATAAGAAATGCAGACCCTTCCTTATGTGATTGACAGTTTTGAGTAAAAGCTTAAGAAGCAGTTCCAAGGACACTTGGGGATAAATAGACATAAATCTCAAGGACTCTGGTCTTTTGTCTCTTCCAAGAGTATAGTATTTAAAGTTTCCATATCCCTTTGTTACAAGCAGAATTAACACTTTCGTGCAAAGCTTTCCTTTCTGTTTAGGGAGGCCCTTCCTGGAACATAAAACACTGACTTATGTTGTTCATTTATAAGCCCTGAATGTAGTAGAGATAATGACAATATGGCAGGACAACAATTTATTCTTTTTCATAGTTATTGTGTAGTTATCTAAATGTGATGATCACAGTAATTTTTTTTTCTATTTTCAAGACAAAGAAAAGAAAATGAAAAATTCTAAAATCCAACCTAGACCTTCCTTTTTTGATTGGACTAAATAAACACACAATACTAAATATTTTCTCTGAACATCATTATACTGGCTAGGTTTCAATTAAATCTATATATTTTCTATGAAAGTAAAATTATGGATGTTGATTAGGAGGATTAAATGTTAACTTAATCGCTTAACAGTTTTTCCGAAGCCTTCATTTCACTAGCACTTCAGTACTTTTATGTATGTACTAACCATTACCAGCGTAACTTATGTAGGTGTTATTTCAACTAGTTGGTCTTGTATTGAATAAATTTAATAGTCTTGCCATTTTTATATTTGCTGTTATAAAATCCCATAAAAATCAATGAAAATGTGCAATTTTTGTTATCCAGTATTTAAATAATTAGAATGATAAGAGTTAGACAGCTATAATATATGAAGTGTCTTTCAGTCTCTTCCTGAAGGAAACACTTGGAATATTGTTTTCCAAAGTATACTATCTTTGTGCAGCAACTATTGTTTAAAAAAAATCAGAAGTAAAACAGAGTTTGTGCCAATCTCTTGTCTCCCAACACAAACGTGAAGAGTGGATTTGAAGAAGATGTGAAGTAAACGAACTGTCTTATCTACATAAACCTTAGTGGGTCCTCCCATTCTGTACCTTTTCTATGCATCTTCCGTCAACGTGTTGTCTTCAGAATGGCAGTCCTGGAAACATTTATTGAATTAAACAGACTATCATCTGTGCAGAGGAAACCTTGTGACTTGCCTTAATTGATGACTTAGTTCTCCTTTTAACAAATGAATGATCTTTAGCTACAGTAATACCTCTGTTCATGAACAGAAGCACTGGGCAAAGTTTTGCTTCTACTCACTAACAACTCCCGACAAACAGTGAACACAATCACAGCCATCTTCCCCACAGAAACGTGAAGACAGCCACCTCCCCAGAGCTAATTAACTGTGTGAACGGAGATAGTTTATCTAACTAACTACTCTTGGAACAAATTTTTACAAACTGAGATGGTATTTAAAAAACCTAACACCATAAAAATGGAAACAACAATAGTTGAGAAAAGCTTGATTAATGCACATGATTCAGTAACCAAAAGAAATTTTATGTATTATTATTAGACATTTCCCAAGAATAATCAAATAATACTAAATATTACTTACCTTAAAACATTAAAACAATAAATAGTCTGGTGAAAAACGAGTCTGCCAATAAAAAGAAAGTTATTAAAATACTACATGTGACTAATTAAATTTAAAACCAAAAATAACTGTAAATATAAACATTAGAATCTGAATAGATAAATAATAAAACAATTATCTACAAAATAATAATCTAGAGTAATAAGAAAATTAATTTAGAAATTGAGGTAAAAATATATTATCATGGTAGGTAGAAGATCTATGATGTTTCATAGAAAAATCTGAAAACAATAAATGAGTACAAAACAAATGAATTAAAAATAAAGAAATAAAATGTTGAGTATCTGCACAATACAGTCATTATTTTCATTGTTGTTGTTGTTATTATTTGTTTATTTAATTTAGTCTTTTTGAGGCAGGGTTTTTCTACGTATTTCAGGCTGGCCTTGAACTTGCAGCAATCCTTCTGCCTCAGCTTCCTGAGTGCTGGAATTACACTCAATGCCACCATGCATGGTGCCAGTGAAAGCCACTAGCTACAGCAGGATAACGCGGATTTTTAAAGCACAACAGGAACATGAGGGAGAGTACTTGATAAATGAGAATGAACAATACTGGGCTCAGAATGGGACAAAATGACAGCATCCAAATTTATAATAAATGCTGTGGAGAACCACTCAGATTTAGTCAAAGCCTGGGGTATGTAAGGAAGCGTCCAGACAGCCCAGAGGACGAGATCCCATGTAGAGATATACATGAGGGCAAAATTATATAACCATGACTTCATTGTGGAAAACTACACATGTGCCAAGGAGTCTAACATGAAAGAATGGAAATAGGTGACAACAACCTGTATTGAAACTAGATGATAAAGATGCAGGTGGCTTTTGTGCTGTCCTCTGTCCCATGGTGTGTGCTTTTGTTGCTAGTGTCTTGTATGTGTGTGTTCTTTACCTAGGGAACTCACATGAGAAAATCTCCCTTGGGCCCTTCAAGTGGACCGACCAAAGGAATCTTTGCAAAACTATTCCAATGATTTATTTTTTAAATGTCAACCACCATTTTACCTGTATTACAGAAAAGCACTTTTATCTCATTTTAAAAACCTAAGGTAGCAAAACAGATTATCCTAATAAATCAGAAATATTATGTGTTTTCAAGAAATAACAGCATAGCTTTTGGTAAATTTGAGCATCTACTCCTTCCGATGCCAATATAAGAAATGGACATTGAATAAAAGGAGAGATACAATTTGAATGCAGAAATCTGAAGTGAGACGGAAGGACAGAATTATTAATGTCTGGATCCTTCTCCCCAAAATATCTTAATTGCCATGTATTATCTCATAATTAAATTTTTTCAATAGTGATTAGTGTGAATTGTGTTCCTTTTCATTGCAATATGTTTCCAGAGATGGTTCTCGACATAATACAGATTAAGAGTGATAATGTTCACTTTATAGGTAGATAGACTGAAGTGTGGATTGCAAAAACCTTCGTCTTCAACAAAATATTTTAAATTTTAATTTTACTATCAAAATATTGCAAATTACTTTGAAAAATGTTTTATAACACTATTTCTTAAACATAATTTGTACATTTTAAAGCTCCATATAAAATTTTTTAATATTCTAAAGAAACATAGAAAATGAAAACATTTGTACTTAATCTTACTTTGTTTCTAACAATATAATTGAATACATTCTGGATTAGATGATATTTTACTGCTTTTAATTCTTTTGCTAATTAATTCGTGACCAACTTGTAACACTCATCTGAACTGAATCGACAGAGTCCTGGGTACAGAAGGCCCACCTTAGGATTGCTGCCAGCATCGTAAAAGGAGGACTGGAGGAGGAGGTGTCATGCTGTTGATTCTCCTAGGGAAAACTGTCACCTTGGTTTTTCTGACATGAACTCAGCTATTTTCATAATCCACGGAGCTCAGGTCTTCGCTGTCACTGAAGATGGCTGTGGTTCTCTTCGTGGGGTCCCTGGTCCTTACTTTGAGCATCACTGCCTGACTTAGCACAGAACCCCGACCCTGCTGGCACAGATCTGTCACCCCACCAGCATGACATTCTAGCTTCTGATGATGCCCTCTGGGCCTTCCTAGTGCAGATCCTTGGTACAGACTTACATGAGGTATTGTCATGGGCTTTAGGTCTTTAGCTGGCCTCATGAGGGACATTGCCATGGGGTCCAGGCTCTCAGCTGGCTAATTTATGTCTCTAGTGCATGGACAGATCTGCACTTTTCTTCATTGGAATTTTTGCGTGAGTATTATAAAACATTCCTATAAATTATGTGTTTTATTCTAAATCTATTCCCATGCATGCCCTAACTACAACACTAAAATAAGTAAACCTAGGGGCTGGGGATTTAGCTTAGTTTTTGTAAGCAACTGCCTGGCAAGAGTGAGGTTGTGAGTTTGATCCAAGGTATAAATAAATAAATAAATAAATGAAGTAAAATTTATGATTGAATTTTGCCTACAAAAGAATAAATTTTTGAACTTTAGTTCTCTGAAAGTATGTTTGTCAGAGTAAGGATTTGTTTATTAGATTTATTTAAAGTTAAAAATTAAATTATGACAAGTGGAACCTTGATTTTTCTCCCATTGCAAGCACCATAAGATCTAAGGAAAGTGTCACTGATTCTTCTTCAATGGTCCCTTTTCTTACACCAAGATGCCTTGGTGTGTAGAAGCTCAGACTGCAGAGAGAGAGATAAGACCCTGTTGCCACTTGAAAATACCATAAGCAGTCTCATCGGCAGCCTTCAGTAGACTTTATCTGAGGGAAAATCAGTAGTTTGCTTGTTTGTGAGAAAAAATTGATTTTGTGCATTACAGCTTTTATGATTTCTTTTCTCAGTAAAGGTCTCCACATGGGTCCACTACATTATAGTAAAGGGTTATCTAAATCCCAGGTTTCCAGGAATAATCTTGGTTTATGCCTATTGTTCCAGCACCATTAATTTCAGAGTACCCATTTTCTCTTAGAAATGTTCAGTTTGAATGATTAGTTATCTGCCCCACTCAAATAAAAGTCATTATATACAAATGTGCACAACCAATATTTTCATTTTAGATGATTTCTTCAATATGTGTTCACCTTGTATGAACACACACATGAATAGTATAATGATTAAGCCCCAATTACTGATTCCTGTATATGGAAAAGTTTTATTGATTCAATTATGGATGAGCCAATAGATTGCCTATTCTGCTATTCATTTTAAAGTCAATCCTGAGTTGGTATATTCTATGTCCTAGATCTCTAAATGAAGATAAAATCATTGCAAATGATCTTACTACCATAGATGATGGGCAACTTTTAAATACTATGGTGGATGGATGCAGAATTCATTTAGATTATCCCATTTAGGACATGAGGTTGTTTTTATTAGTGAACTGAATTTTCTATTCAGGTAGCAAAATCTTGGGGCAATGTCCCCAGTGAGACAGAAGTTTAAGTGCAGTGGAAGGCAAGAACATTATTCCCTCTGAGGCAACAACTTCGCTTGGAAGTTAGACAAGGCCTCAAACACTAGACAAGATCCATCATAAGAGAGCCAGTTTTATTTCTCAGTGACACATTCTGATGCTCACAGAGGAACCATTTTTAGAAGTGGGCTACTATGGTCCACTAAGAAACTCACAAGTTCCTGTCAGAATTAGAGAGAAGAGCTCAACCCAAAACTCAGAGCCTACTAATAACCATCAGATTTTTAAGGTTTGAGCTACAATGACCAAAATATAATTTTCAAAGATATTTCTCATTCTATTAATTCCAAAAGTATAGGGAGTCCCAGTCCAAGTCTTGTTTTTCTCCTCCTGGAATTTTTTAGAGATCTTGCAGTGGAGATCTCTTTCCAAACTTCACTAATTCATAAAGATACTTTAGCAACTTTTCTGGATGTGGTATATTTTACCTGTAATACTAAAAAATACATGTAAAAGCTTTAGGCCTCCTTTTTATTTTCCATTGCCCATATAAACTATTTTGTATTTGTCAGTTAAATGTCTTTGTTGTGTATAATAAATCTCAAGCAGTTTGTTGCTACACAATGAAAAATAAAGTAATTTTTCACTAAACAAAAAATTTAGAGTCTTCTACCCAAATATATAAAAACGTGAGAGGCAATCTGGTTAGTTTGATTCCAGGGCAAAATGTTACATGCTTTGTAGAATCTCAGTGAATGTTTATGTCTCTAGAAACAGAAAATCCATGTCAGCCTTTACTTGACTTTTAGCACCAGCAAGACATTAAGCATTAAACACTTAAAAGAATATTTTCAGACAACAAACCAGTGTTAAAAATGTCAAACTGAAACAGCAAAAAAAATCCTTCACAAAAGAAAGCATAATGATTATGTTTTACATATAACCTAATAGTAAATTGTAATTAGGAATAAAATCATCTTGTTTTGTTTCTATTATGGAAAGTGCTTTTGTGTCACATCTTTAAAGGATTTGTCTATCCTATTTTACCATGCTGTTTGCATCTGAACTGTCTTTTAACTCTGACATATGTATGTTAAATATATAAATTTATGTCTATAGATGATGAGATGTATAGGTCAAGACTCATTTTACATAAATGTGCCATGATGCAATAATATTATTATGCATATATCCCCTTTTGATGCACCTTACTATTACCCTTGTTGGAAATTACAAGTAATCATGCTAATGAGCCTCTCTTTATGGACTCAGTTCTATTCCTGGCTCAGTGAATCTATGCTCAAACTAGTAACTAATATATTATTGTCTAGTGTGTTTTAGTTTTATAATATTGCTGTGCAGGGTCTGATCTCCTGTTTTGTGCATGGAGGGTGTTCTGGCTAATCATGGTCCTTAACATGTCCAAGTGTTTAGAATTAAATTACAATATGTTCCGTCCTGCTGGGATTTTATTAAAAATGATGAAAATTTTCATCTGTTAGGAAAATAATTTTTCCATTAGGTTATTCAATTTATAAACCTACTTAATACATTTTTTAATATTTCAGTAAAGTTTTGTGGTTTTTGATATGTTTGCATTTTTATTTGGTAGTAGTTTTCTTTAGAATTTGGGCTTCTCTCTCTCTCTCTCTCTATCTCTATCTCTCTCTCTCTCTCCCCCCTTCCTTCTTTCCTTCCTTCCTTTCTTCCTTCCTTCCTTCCTTCCTTCCTCCCTCCCTCCCTCCCTCCCTCCTTTTCTTCCTTGCTTCCCTTCCTTCCTTTCTTCCTTCCTTTCTTTCTTCTCTCTTTTTTCCTGTCTTCCTTTGTTCATGTGCTAGATATCAAATATAGTTCATTGCTAATTCGAGGTAAGTGTTCTACCCCTGAAGAGTCTTGCAAATGGAGCATTTTGTAATGTAATATTTTGAAGACTGCAGACTTCTTTCACTGTGGGAATATACAATGACAATAAGATATAGTAATTATTCTTCTTATAAATGATTATTTCATACTTCCATAAGAAATAGCCCACAAATTGTGTAGTAAGTAAAATAGATTAATGACATCTCCTTAATAGACAACAGTAAATTTTCCAAGTAGATACAGTGAGTGGCATCCTTAGAGCAGTTGTTCAAAACTTAGGCTGATAGAGGCTTTTCGTACCATCGTGTTTGCCTTGGTTGCTTCTATTGCCTTGCCTTGGAAGAAGGATAATGAAAAATAATTTTATGCTCCAGGCATATGCACACCACTTTTGTTCTAATTTAATTTCCTAGATGCAAGTTGCATGCTTATGCAATTACAGAAATGTTTGTGATGTTTCCCTTACTTAGGTTCTCAGGAAGAATAAAAACACATGGTTATGCCAAGGAGCCATAATATAGAAGGGTATGTATAAAACTATGGACATACATGGACTTATATATGTTGCTTAATAATTCCATCACATACAGGAAAAAAGCTGTAGATGATTAAAAGATAAGGAAAATATTTAATTCCATCACCTAAGACAAGATTTAAGTCAACTGAAGCTACCAGATGTCAGAAAAATGTATGCAATAAAATTGATTGATAATTAACAGTGTTATAAACCTACCACCTCTAGAATTCCAGGATTCGACTTTCAGTTTTGGGCTTGTGAGTAAACATATGCAGTAGCAAAGTTGTAGTATATATTTAAATAATTTGCACTTCAAATTTTAGCTGACTTTGCTTTAAGCACATGAAAATCCCCCTAAACTCCTTTTTAATTAGATGGACAAGAATCTACTTATTTCCATTATTATTAAGGTATCACACAATTAGCAAATATTTAGGCATTTACTGGTTTCTAGAATTGCATTTCTCAATATCCAAGCAAATTTACTCTTTTCGTGGTACAAATTGTTCAACTTAACAATAATTATAATTAAAATGCAATGGGTATTTATTATCAGATCATTTTATGATTTTTAATTCACACTGTCATAAGAAAAAAAGGAATTTATTCAGATATGCCTGATCAAATGTTCTAGTATTCCAACATTTAATTTTAAAAAAAGAATATCATATGTAACACAATATTTTTAGCTGTTAACAGTGTGTAATAAAGATTATATCTTAAGTATTATTTTTAATTTAAAATACTCTAGTAAAGAGAGACAACAGGGCAAATAGTAATATTTTCTCCATAAAATATACTAGATTTTTTATTGAGTATTTTGCAAGTTAAATATAACAGGGAATTTTTGAAGAACATGTATTTCACACTTAAAGAAATTTTCAACATGAAATGTGTTTATATATTATTTTTAATCTATAAAGGAAAAATTAGGATTTTTTGAAAAAGTGAATAGAATATTAACATTATGCTTTCATCTGTCTCCTCTAGTTACATACATAAATAAACAATGCTGTGAACATTAATGGGAGAAAAAGGTTTATTGGGTTCACATTATTTGGTTTCAGCTACTGGTTGAACCTCTTAGAAAATCCAAGATATTTATGTAATTCAAATCTCTTACTTTTCAATTTTCTAATAAAGAGAAAGGAGTCTGTTTCTCTTTATTTTAAGTAGCTATCCTTACTACAAAATGAAACAAAGCAAAACAAAGCTTAGTGCTATTCTTGCATTAAATGCTTACTTGTGCTTCTGAAAAGTGTTTTTCCCTTTTAATTACATTTTAATATGATTATTTTAAAAATATTTGACTTTTTAAAACTTGGAGTCATAGTAATACAGTATTTTATACTTGGCCCTCCTTAAACTAGACTGTCAGAATGGTTTAAAACAAAATGGTCATTTTCTTAAATCAGTCCTTATATGGCATTCAGGGTAAATCATATGACCCGTGATGAATCTGTTATCTGTGCACTGAGATCAGCCTCACTATTTCTCTCTGGATTGTTTGTCATGTCTCAGATTCTATCAGAATTACCAAGGACCTGTGGGAGTTTTCAAAGGCTGAAAACCTTCTAATAGTGAAGAAACAAATCTTAACTGAATAAAACCTGAAAAATCCAGTTCTGTGTAGTTGTCCCCAATATTCCCTTGTCCCTAATATCTATGAGTCAGTCAGTTAACCATTTCATACCCACCACATGTGGGCAACAGCATTTTTATAATGAGAAAGAGTCTAGAATGATGTGTTATTGACCATGATTACCTCAATTACAATAAAGTCTATGGACAACAGGAAATACATAATTACGACACATTAGTATTTTAAAATGGAGTCCTAGTACTTACAGATCAGTGTGTAATTGGAAACTACTTTGAAATAAATTGCCACAAGTGGGTATATGCTAAATTATCCACAAAAGTACCAGATGGTTAAAGATGTTTCAATTTGATTTTACAGAATATCAAGTATAAAACTCCAAATGGCACAGTCAAATTTAGAAAGGAAGAAAATACACAATCAGAGCTTTTAAAGTAATGCTCAGTCAGTTTTACAGCACCTTGAAATTGATCTTACTCAACTGGATGAACTTAATGTGAAGAAATGCTTATAAGAATGGTAAATAGTTCACATTTACAAGATCCAGTTCCAAATCATTTGTTCCACCAACAACATTTGGGATTTAACTACATACTCCAAAGGACCTACTTGAAATTCCATATATTCAATCAGCAGAATGCTTTGCTTTAGAATTACTTCCATTCTGTGATTCAGTAAGAAAATGAGCAAATCAGGTGTGGATCCTCTGGAGCTTATTTAAAACAAGACATACAGTATGGCTTTTACTATTTCCAAATGACAAAACCATAAGGATTTGCCCCTCTGAAGTGACTGGAATGTTTTCAAATGAATGAAACGAATTTCACCACGCCAATTCTTGTCCTGTTCCATCTTCACCTAGCAGTGAGTGTATCAAATGTCCATGTGGTAGACAAGAGTGATTGTGGCTACTCACAGAAGAATTCATTTTTCCAGATGTTTCGAAGGATATTGTTGTATCTATTTTGCTAAAACAGTTTGTGTTTTGGCAGATTCACTTGCTACATACCAGCTATGATTGTTCATTTTAGTGATTCACCATTTCTAACCAATAAGCAGTAACCTTCATGCAAAAGAATAGTGGAAATAAAAGTTCAGCACTTTAGAGCTTGTGTGTCATATTGAAGTGTCCAGTACATCTGCTGTTCCTTACCTTAGCTGTCACCTCTTCCCCACTCTACACAATGCCCCACTACATAAAACCTGATTCTGAGAGTGTTGTCTTTTGTTTCTACTCAAAGTTCATGATTCTTTTCCCAAATGACTGATACCTCGATAATTTCTTTCTTGAGTTTTATGCCTTTGATTTTAACAACAGCGTGGCTAATCTTAGTTTGGGCATTAAGAGCTTCTTTTTTTTTATTTTAAAGAGAATAAAACAAAAGAGGGACGAACAAAGCAGATCAGAACAGAACAACATAAGCAAAACAGCACTTTACAATAAGACAACTGGACATTAACAGTAGCTATCAAAATATCTCTTTCTCTGCTATAGTTGAGCATAGTTTCAAATACAATACAATCAAACATACCAAAATAGAATAAAACCATTCAAAATAATGAAAGAATTACAGGGCATTCTGAACTGAATAACAGAGAATGATCAATGGCTACTATAATACCTCATTTTCAATAAAAAAATTTGTTTATACTATCACATATATTAAAATCCCAGTAAGACACAACATGATAGAATCGATGGTAATAGCAGAGTAGAAGCATGATAGGACTTCTAAGCAAGACGCTATTAAATCAGCAATGGCTGCCATAATGTTTTGTTTTCTTCAAAACAGCTGTTCATACCATCATGCATAATAAAGTCAAACAAAACATATTAAAACCATCCCAACTGATGAATGAAAACATTGAAAGGCTTCAAAGCAATTAAATGGGAAATCATGATTACCATAAAATCTTATATACTCTTATCAACTCTCATACTAGGGAAACTATACGGTATTTATACATGTGAGTTTTGTTTATTTTGCTTATGAGCATGGTCTCAAGTTGTGTTCATTTATTGATAACTATCTCAATGTGATCATTCTTTATAGCTGAGTAGTCCTCCATTGTATAAAAATGCCACAACTTTTTTATCCATTCCTCAGTTGATAGGCACTTAGGTTGTTTCCAAGATCTGACTATTACAAATCGTGCTGCTATAAACATGAATG
>PVJX010021340.1:0-19571 GCA_004027295.1 Dolichotis patagonum | reverse complement strand
AATTGGGTCTTTGAATTTTGAGGGTCTGACTTTTTTAATTCTTTATATGTTGTAGACAGAAGTCCTTAGTCTGAAGGACAGTCCATTAAGATTTTTATCCCAATTTGTGTGTTTTCTTTTCACTCTGCTGGAAACCTCTTTCAACATGCAGAAACTCTTTAAAAAGATATGGTCCCAGTTATTGATTCTGGGAAGTATTTCCCGTGCAGTTTGATTCTTGTTCGTGAATTCTCTACCTAACCCTATGTCTTCAAGGTTTTTACCTACTTTAGATCTTTTTCCATTTAGATTTTATTTTAGTACATGGTGATAGGCATGGGTCTAGTTTTAGTCTTCTGCATATGGACAGCCAATTTTTCCAGCACCATTTGTTAAAGAGACTATCGTTCTTCCAGCGAACATGTTTGGCCCCTTTATCAAAGATCAGGTGGTAGGCTCCTTTGGCTGGCCTGGGGAGGGCTTAAGACCAGCATTGCCAGTGGTTGAGTTCAAGAGCTACTTTTTCTATTTCTGTTTGATTTCTATTAAGTTGACATCAATAAGAGAGCAATTTCCTTAAAAGATATCTGTTGGAGATCACTATGAAGCAGTTCTGAGCAGGATTTAAATTTTACTAATTGGCTTTCCATGTTTATCTGTGAGTCTGTCCTAGGCCTTGGCCCCTTGCCTGGCGATGGGAGCTGATTCATAGCAAGTGAACCTCTATGGATCATTGGTCCTGGCTGAGGCCTGTAGTGGCCTGTGAGGTCAGAAATAACTCAAAGGTTAAGATAAGGCCACAACTGAAGATACCTTGGCTCCTCCACTAATTAAGTAAATGGAAACAGTAGTTAAAGGCAGTTCACTCCTGCAGTCTCAATCCTACCATGAATGTTATGTTGGAGATAAGATGATTCTCCTAAACTGGCATAATTTACCACTTGGAGAAGTCTTTGAAGTGATTCACAAGGGCCTGTTCATTTCCTGAGCTTTTTTCAGTGTTTTCACCTTTTGTCCTTGGTCTTTGGTCATAACAAAAGTTGGCTGATCCAGAGAGAAGTTTTGTCTTAGCCCTCAGAACCCTGAGTTCAACTAAAGGGTTTTGACCCTCCTGGAGCCCTAAAAAATCATACAATTGTCCTTTTTTATTTAACCTCCACTGTACACTCATTTGGGAGATCGGGGATCTAGGTCAGGACCCCATATATATCCAGGACAACACTGGAAAAACTAGCTGCATATGCTCATATCTTTCTACTTCTCAAAGCTTCAGGAAGAGTTAAAATTTTAAACTACATTTTAGGAAAAATCTGATTTTCAATAGTAGAAACGCATTTAATTGGTAAATACAGCAGTGTTTTATTTCTGTTATGCTTTTGACAATGTTTTGCTAATATTTGAGATTTTAATATTGGAAGGAGGAAGAGGAGGTGGATAACAATTATGTCATAAAATGACAGCAGAGCATCCTTCAACATTTATTTAGGAATTTAGAATTTACAAAGGGGTCACGTGTGGGTGTCACTGTGTGTGTCCTGCTGGGAGAAACTGAGGTTCTAGACTTCTAAATTGAGGAGAAAATCCACCTAGTACTCATTATAACAGGGTTTCTCTGTTGCTATAAATATATCCCCTACTATGATAAAGATGAGTTGGTTTAAAGCAGCACTTACTGATTACTTTTTTTTTCCTCCTATACTGTGCCCAGGAATTTCAACAACAACAACAACAAAAAATGACTTAGTATCTATTTGTACAAAATGTAGCATGATTTCCCAAATATTTAATAAATGTCCCATGAGGGTTCATACATAATGAATGAAGATGATTTGCAATGATATAATATAACTGAAACACCATCATAAAATGAGAATACGGAGATGGTTGTATACACACACACACACGCGTGCAAACACACACACACACACATACACACACACATACACACACACACCAGAGTATATCTGTTATATGTAAAGTGAGTTTCATTTTAACTTCCAACCTCCCATCATAGAAATCCAGCAAAATCCATCACATAAATGACATAGACTAGTGTCCATGGCACTTTATTCATTCTCCTTTTTGGGGTATATTTGCACAATATTGATTGGTTTCTGCCACAATATCTAATATTCTGGCCCAAAAGTGATCCCCATTAGAAAGGCCACTGCAGTTTATTGACAGGATTTTGGGCCTCAGCCACTGAAAAATTTTAATCCTGGCTTATTCTGGAAGAGCATTCTTACTAACACTTTATAGAAGAGTGCATTGGCAATTCAGACACTGTGCTCTGCAAATGTGTGGTTCCCTTTTCCTGAGGAAAAATTTGACTTCTTTAGGGCTTTTCTCCTACAGAGATTTCCTGTTTTCCTATGTGTGATGCCCTCTCTGAAATTTACTGAATTGTGGAATAATTATAATTCCTTCTTTGGAAGGAAGACATATACTTTATGGATGAGTATGACCTAACTAGAAACAAAGCAAAACAAAAGGAAACCAACACAAAAACTTTAATTTCTGTTTAGATTTTCATCTTCTTTCCCCAACAAACTCAATTGATTTCACAATTTCATTGTTTAGCTGTTTCAGTCTTTATAGGAAGAGTTGAAATCTGTGTTTAATTAGTTACTGGAATAAATATGAGCCTAGACAGGTTTTATAAAATTACTGATGAATAGGAATAATAGCATGTCAACATGAAAATGATTATTGCTTATTCTTTCCTGATCACATATTTTACTGCAGTTATACTGAGCTGGAAGGCTTGAAAGTTTGAATAGCAAATGTATTGATATTTGAAGTTCTTAGATATGTGTTCCCTAGCTTCTTCTCACTCCTCAGAATATGTTCAGTCATAAAAGATTTTTACTGAAGAAAGGGCATTGGAAATAGGAGCTGCAGCACAGAGCACAGAGCATACACCCGGATTGAAACCTCTGGTGGTAATGCTTTTACCTCAGTTTTGAACTTGTTGAGCCTTTCTTGAAGAAGGAACTGAAAGAGCAGAGAACATAGTTTTTCATCTCCATACTTTTCCTCAATCAATTCTTCAAACCAGAGGCATAGTCCCACAGACTTCTCATATTTTGAAACAAGTTGTTTCCAGCAGACTTTTGCATTTTATTTGATGATGTATCACATATTGCAACTCTCATTTAGTTATAGTATTTTCCCCAGCTTCCAACTATTCTGAGTTACTGATCTCTCTGGGTGGCATAAGAGATTATCCATCAAATGTTGTCTTTTCTCTAATAAAATGAAGGAAAGTAAATCATTGCTGTAAACTATATTACTTTGTGGAAGTCAATGTTTCTACACATCTGCTTTTCCAAACAGAAAGTACTGTTTTGAGGTAACTGGCTTCCTATTTAACTGTGTGACTTAGAGATACTAATTAAATATTTTTGAATTTTAATGTTCTTATCTGGAAAATGATGAGACTGGTGAATTGCAATTTACTTAAGTATGTGCATAGCACGTTTGAAGACATTCTTTTGATGGAGCAGTAAGAGTAAGGAATAGATAGATGGTCTAACCCGACAACTCTATCCAAAAAGTAATAAGGTGAGAGAACAAAGTGGGGTAGAATTCTATCTGTCTGTACAGATTTTCTGCTTTTTTTCACATATTACATTTTTTTCCTTTTTCTGTGGAAGTCTTGAAGATTTTCCTGTAGCATGCAGTATGCTTTCTTATTTTATAACTACATTCTTTTTTTACAAGGCTAAACTTTCTTTCCTCTTGTTCCCCTCGACCGTCTGTCTTTTTTATTTTGCCCACTCATCAAAAAGCAAACAAATCCCATAAAGATGTGATTCATGATATACAAGAAAGATGTTTTAAATATACAAGGACAACGAAACAAGAATTATTTATGACAAAAATCATAGATTAGGGAGGAAGAATCTGATCAGTATCACAACAAATCAGAAATGATCATAAGAAAGAGGAGCAAAAAACTCAAAATATAGTGATTAATCTATGCTTAAATCTAAGGATAAAAAAGAACAAAGAAAACAAGTTGAAACATAATTGTAGGTTAGCAATATAATATGTTTTTATTCTAACTAAATGTATGAAAGATTGCTCCTTGGCAACCCAAAATAAGAGTTACTAAACGTCAGTTCTTGATAGGCATAGATAGTATTTAAGTTGGCATTTGAATTTGTTACCATATATTAGAAATGCAGAAATTATAGAAGTTTTAAATTTACTCAATAGACTAAGAATTAAATAAGGGAACAAGAAAAGGGTAGCTAGTAAAATCATATTATTATGTTGCAATTCTAAAATAATATTATGAAATTGACTGGAAGATTTTGTATAATTACAGGTAGGTAAACTTACATTTGATTAGTTATCAATCAGAAATCCAAGAAAAAATTTAGATGCTCTTTAAAACAATCCCTTCTTAAACAACAAAAATAGTGAGACAGGAATGCATAAAAAGAGTGATGTAATTTTATTGAAATACTTTGAAAGGAATTAACAGATATTTTGCCATTTCAATCAGTTAATGGTGTTACATTATTAGTAATTTGAAAAATGTGAGTATATATCAACACTCATACATATGGATTTTCAAATAGTAATGTGTAAAAATTAAGAAACAAGAAATAAATGGCTTGATAGTGATATATTTTAAAATGTTTGTAGGAATCTATGAAGGAAGAGAACACAACATTCCTTGAGCTTTGACCACATCTGCATTTTTCTTACTTTTTATAGTAAGTATATGTATCATGCACCTTTTTCATTAGAATTTAATTTTGATTTTGGTGCTGGACATCAAATCCATAGCCACCTGAATCCTAGGTAAGTTTTCCACTACTGAACTATATTCCTCTAGTTCTTAACTATATATTTTAGAAAAGCAAATTTATGTAAAGGAGATTTAAAACATTTATAATTATTGCAATTATAATATGTAAGGCAGTAAGTAATAATGCACATTTGTGTAACTATATACATGTGATGAGTTTTGAGTGATTATAACTTAAAATGGGATACAAAACATGAATGGCAGTTGACTTTTCTATCTATGCATACTATTAATGATCAGTAGTTTGAAAAATCTTTGGTCATGGTTCACTTAAACACTTCAGAGTCACAACATTAACATCTCTCAAGAGTTTAAGTGGTCCAGAAATCCATTATATTTGTCCCAAATGATATCAAGGAACTGGACATTACTGGGAAAGTGGCAGCTAGAGAATGCTGCTGGTACTCTAATTATTTTAAACATTTTCTGATCGATTCACCACATGTGTGTATGTTTTTGAGGTCCATTGTGTTGGGCATGATAATCAACGTGCTGATGCTTTTTTCATGTTTCTGTGATATGTTTCAACTTAAATAATTGCTCATCTGAGGCAAAATACAGATTGTGTCTAGTTTAAAAACAAATTATTATAACAAAATCAGAAATGTTTTATAATTTAAGTGGAATATTTTAACTATGAGTAAAAATAGACTTAGGTTAGAACATAGTGAAATAAAATGTTTCTCAAAAACTTGAAAATAGGCATGGTTTACAAATAAAAAATAAGTTTCTGTTCATGTGTTAACTGAATTAAACTTGATATATTACTCATACAATGTAGGGTGAATTATGGTTTCATTTAAAATTATTTTCACATGATTTATAAACTCCATTTCTTAACTATAGTTAAAATGTATGTAAAACACATGCACCAAATGAGAAAAACATACTTGATCCAATACTTTTCAAAGAAAAGAGACACAGATAGAATAAAAATAAAAATGTGAGCAGAGTCAACATTTTGGTGTACAAGTGATCATCATCATATTGACTGTAGAATTCTAGCTTCCAAAGGCAATGTAAGAGGTAAAATAACTTTTGATCTAATGAACTATATTATCTATGTTAAAATAATGTTTTCACATGTATTTAGTTCATATATCAATACAGACACAAAAAATATCCTTAGATCCTCAGAGATGATTAGACACCACTATGAAATTAGTAACTGAATTACATAGCCGCCATCTAGTAAGTTTTGCAAGTATTTTTGTATTTTTTTAATCTCTCAGTGTATACTAATGCACAATACCAAATCATAATTAGGAAAATTTGTTTTTCCAGTTGGAGTAATAGAAATAAAAGGTAATAATTCACACTGTTCAATGACATGGGCCAGCTAGTTTTATGTAATGCTTCTTTAGAGCTTCTCCCACACTCTGTTATAGTTTGGGTTGTGAACCCTCATTCCTGTATCAAAATTCTAATCTTCAGCACTTTAGAATGTGACTTTATTTTGAAATGGAGTCATTGTAAGTGCCGTTAGTTCAGTTAAAACATCATTTAGATTGGCCCTCATCTAGTACTAATACAATGTGACTGCACATTTGCACTATGCACATTTGCAGGTTTACACTATACATAAAAACAGTGTGGGGAGATGCAGGGGAAAAGTCAAACAAAAATGCTGTCTAATTAGGACGATGTTTTTTCAAGTCAGTCCAACTGACACCTTGATGTTAGGCTCCCAGAACCAGAACTGTGAGGCAGTAAATATCTGTGTTTTGAAGGGCCTATCTTGTGACTCTTAGTCAGGATGGCCTCAGCACATCAAAGCAGACATGATTTCTCTTTCCCATGTTGTTGATAAATGTGTTGCTGTGCTCTTCATGATACAGACTTTCAGAAATAGTTGGCAATCAGTAATTTGCATTACAAGATAATTGCAAACTCAGTGTTTTCTTTTAACTTTTGCAACCATTCTGATATCCTTCACAAGGGCAAATAGTTTTGTCTTTTATTTACTGATACAGTCTAAGTGACCTGAACAGTGTGCTTGGCATATGGCTGCCACTCAATAAATATTTGTTGCGTGAATGATTGAACCCTCTTATGAGACTGGAAGGGTGTAACCATTACTTCTCCCTGAGCAGACCGCTATTCAACCATACTGCAAAAGTGGGCCAAGAGAGTGCTTCTCAGCAGACCCCCAGGATTTCCTCAGCAAATAATTATGGGTCAGCACCGTAAGGAAAAACATTAAATTGAGCCTGTAAAATCTCACATTGAGAGGAATACAAGAATCATTTCCTGTTGGTTTTTCATACACTTTTTATGGTCATTGGACCCAGATATAAAATAAACACTGAAAAATAAATGCCACAAAGGCAGGCAAGCCTGAAAATTTCCTGCTGATAGTTCTGTTTAATCATTTAAAAGACCCCTGAAGACAGACTTTTTACACATCTGTCTTTCCAGAATGTTTAAAATGACTGACTTTATACGAGCTGACAAATTGTCAAGAGGTACCTGCAAAATCAATCATTGTTATTTCATTCCAGGAGAAAAGCATGAATTCACCAGCCATTGGTCCAATCACTAAGTGCAAAACAGAAAAATAATCTTCTCATTTTGTTTTGACAATTGCAATTTTGTAATAGAAAAAAGGTGAAGAGAGTGTTATTAATTTGGTCTCTCATTATTGTGAGAAAGGATGCTTGAAATCAAGATGAGTCCTGATAGCTTAAATTTTGACTCTGATTCTGGCCAATTTGCCAACAATTTGAGGGAAACACATGTCTCATGTTTCATTTCTTTTCATCAAATTTTCTGACATCTAGATACTTTTTTTGCATAACCCTGATTTCTGGTTTTCTTTAAGAGAAACTTCAGTCTAAGGAGACTACACAGTTTCTATAAATTAACACTTGCTGCTGAAAGTAAAGATTATAAAAAGTACTGAAAGTAATATTACTGTTAGTGGAGAGTTAATAATTATAATTAAAAATATGTGTTGCCCAAAGTAGATTAAACTCATTTAAGTCTCAACTACTCCTCAGTTGAAATGTCACAGGCCTTAGGTTCAATCCCTAGCTCTAAAATATGAATTTATATACAAAAAGGTTCTAAGTAAATGTTTTTCAAGTCAAAAATAATTCAAGACTGAAGAATCTTTAAACACAGGAAAAATAAAAGATATATATATATATATTCTTGTTTAAGATGTACAAAAATATTAAGAATAGAATAATGAGGAATAATGAGGATTGTTATAAACAGGCATTAGACTGGAAATTAGACATGTAATTCAATCATAGTCATGTTATTTCACTTCTTTTAGCCTAATTTCCTCAGGAGGAATATAAGAGGAAAGACCACTTTGTACTTTAAAGTACAGAGACCACTTTGATACTTTATTATGAGTATCAAACTCAATGTATAATTTTTAGTTTCTGAAGTACTTGCTGTTGAATAAATAAGATTCTGTCTATTACCTTAGTATTGAATATCAGAGGATAAACCAGAGAACTGTCACTACTAATCTGGGTTGGACTTCAGTTTTTGAAAAACACACTGTTGAATGGATGTAGAAGCAAGCAGAGTCATCATTGTGTGAAAAAATATAAAGATATAAAAGTGGAGCTGGATCAAGTGAAATCATAACTCTTGAAAGCAAACATCTTTGAAATGAAGAAAAGCACATAAGTAATAAAGTGATAGCATTTGACTCTACACCATTCTCTTTCTTTAGAGGCAGAGTGGTATATTTTGCGTATCTTTTAAGAATGGGTATTTCAAAATTGAATTGAGGACATTGCATCAGTGTCCTTAGATGTTGTCTAGAAAACACTGCATTGAATGATAAATTTGGAAGGCTTTTGGGATTTCCTCCTAAATTGGATGGTGATATGGTGCTGCAGACTTAGATGTGATGCACATTTGTTTTTAGGAAATAAAACTGAGCCACAAAAATGTTGAACACCACATGAAAGGACAGGACAAGTAGGATTCATCTCAGGAATGCAGGAATGGATTAACATACACAAATCAATAAATTTAACATACTGTATCAATAGAGCCAAACATAAAATTACAAGATCATCTCAATAGATGCAGAAAAACTGCTTGACAAAAATTTGGATAGATGGTCTTTATCTCAATCTGATAAAAACCATGTATGACAAACTGTCAGCCAGCATCATACCAAATGGTCAAAAACTGAAAGCTTTCACTCGAAAACCAGGAATAAGACAAGGATGTCCACTGTCACCACACCAATTCAATATAGCCCTGAAAACATTATCCAGAGAAACTAGATAAACAAATAAAAAGAATAAAGATAGGAAAGGAAGAGGTGTAATTATGATTATGTGAGGACGGCATGAAAAAACTAGATTTCATAACCAATTTCACTCACATAGCTTAATACAAAGTCTACACTCAGAAATCAGTAGCATTCCTGTACACAAATAACAAATTCATTCAGGGAGAAATTAGGGAAACAATATCTTTTTTAAAAGCATCAAGAAAAAAAGAAAGAAATACTCAGGAATCCATATAACAATGGAAGTAAAAGATCTCTACATTGGCAGCTACAATACTCTGAAGAAGAATATTTAAGATAGTACCAGAAAATAGAAAGATATTCCTTGCTTTTGGGTAAGAATAATGATTATAATAGAAATGGGTAATACTTCCAAAATTGTTATGCAGATTTTTGCAATTCCCATAAAAATATCATTAACATACCTCACAAAACTGCATTAAATGTTTTTAAAATTCATTTGAAACCAGAAAAGACTTGAAACAACATAAAATCTTCGGGGAACAAGAAAATTTCAATCTGTAGCTTGAAATTATACTACAAAGCTACTGTGATCAAAATAGCATGGTACTGGAAAACATAAAAACATAATCAGTATAATGGATTAAAAGATACTAATGAACCCAAATTTAATCACCTACCTTATCTTTAACAAAGAAGCTAAGCATATTCACTGGAAGAATGAGAGGCATTTTAATAAATGGTCCTGGAAAAAATTGTCTTCCCACATACCAAAGACTAAAAGTAGACCCATGTCTATTACTATGTACTAAACTGAAATCAAAATGTGTGAAAGATCTAAATATTAAAACAGAAGCACTAAATCTGCTGAAAGATAAAGTATGTAGAACTCTTGAAGACATATGTGTGGGCAAAGATTTTATGAACAAAGCTTCAGTCATACAGGAAATATTATATCAACAACTTGCATCTCATCCTATTGAAAAACCTTTTGCATAGCAAAACAAATAACCAGTAGAGTGCAAAGACAACCCACAGAGTACAAAAATACTTTAGCCAATTATCCCTCAGACAAAGGACTTACAACTAGAACATATACAGAATTGAATAAACTTTTACAGAACCAATCCAAAAATGGGCATCTGAGATGAATACATACTTCTCAGATGAAGAACTACAAGTGGCAAATAAATGTATGGAAAATTGTTCAACATCACTGGTCAATTGTGAGATGCACCAATGCTGAGATTCTGTCTCATTCTAGAAAGAATAGCTATCATCGGGGCTGGGGATTTAGCTCAGCGGCATAAGCGCCTGCCTTGCAAGCAGGCAGTCGTGAGTTCGATCCCTGGTACCGATAAAAAAAAAAAAGAATAGCTATCATCGAGAAATCAACCAATAACAAATGGTAATGGGGCTGTTGGGGAGAGTATAGACTTGTGCAACCACTGTGGAAATAGTTCAAAAAGTAGGACTACAGGCTCCATTAGACCCAGCTTTTTTCCTTTCTTGGACTTTTCCCATCAGAATTAAAAACATCATACAACTGCAATATTTACAGCAGTGCAGTATGTAACAGCTACATCTTGGACACAGCCCAGATGCCCATCACTTGGGCACTGTATATAAAAGATATGCCTTTTTTGTACAGTAGAGTAATTCTCAGCCATAAAGAAGTTTAAGCTTGAGACATTTATGGATGGAGATTTAGAACATATTTTTAAGTGACATAAATCAGACACACATGCATAAATATCATATTGTCTCTCTGTTGTAGGACATAGAAAATGTAAATAAAACCCAAAATATGTAATAGATATGAAATCAGAGGAAATTGTTTAAAAGAAAATGGGAATGAGGGAAAAGGGGAAGATAAAGGAAGGAAAGGAAAAGAAATAAATGAGGAAAAAAAAGTAAAATGAAAACAAAAGTTTTTAAATAAGGACAAGAGAGATTGAAGGGAGCAGAGGGGAATGGAAAAAAATGGAATCAAAGTATATCATGTACAGGTAAAAGTTTCCAATAATGAGTGTGATCATTTTACTAATAAACCTTAATTATAAAACAACAGCACAACAAATGAAGTCCACCTTCTACAAAAAAAGTGAAACCATTCAATATTCAAAATCTTTAGCAACAGAGGTAATTGGATCAGGAATTTTAAAAAGTTTCAATAAATCTTTACAGATTAAAATGATACTACAAATAATCTGATATAAAAATGGAAATAAACTGAAAGCTAAAACATCACCAAATGTTTCAAAATTAAGCCACACTCTTTAAATAATTAAAAGCCCAATAAAGTAGAGTAGAAATCCAAAAATATTTTGAACTTGGTTATTGCTTTTGAAACAAACTATTAAAATGCAATGGATGATAATTTCTATTTCATTAGTTACTTCAAAATATTCAGGCAGAGATATAATTTGACTTCATCATATATTCAATGTTTGATTAATTAATAAATTAATCACTATGCAGTTTAGATAGGCCTTGAGCTTGCTTATGCAATCCAGGCTGGCCTAAATACATGGCAATCCTCCTGCCAGAGTGCTGGGATTATATGTGTGTGTCACCATACCTAGTCCAATGTTTAATTTAAATCTGCTTTGAGCCTTGTTGACCATAAAGGAATCTGTGCTCTGATACTTCAATATCTGCAATTTTCTTTATGGCCAAAACATTCTTAAGTATCTGTGCAGCTACATTGTGTCCTAGGTGCTGATTCCATTTCAGAATCTCCCATGATCCCTTGCAGCTAGGCAAACAAAAGAAGTCGAGGTTAAATGTGCTATGGGGAAAGTAGAAAAGTTTTTAGTTCCTGGGAAAAATTATTACAACTTTGTTTGCAGTATTCCTTCTGTCTTGATATTCCTCTTTCTTTTATGTTGCATGTGATTACTAGTCATTAACATTCATCTAGAAAATAAAGACAATCATTACCTTAAAAGCATAAAGTGACCTAGTCATTTTTCACTCTTTTATGTCTGTTGGAATAATTTTATAGGCATAAAATTATCATTTCTTTATTCATTTCAAAAAAGTGAATGAGAATGTGGATTTTTACTGACAATTATTAAAACCACTGGTTCAGTTTTGTTAGTAATAAAAAGGATATTTAGGTTTTGAATTTGATTGAGGAAGTTTTAGATATTTATGCATTCTGAAAATTACACTATCTTTTGATTACTATTCTCTCATTGCTGAGACAAAATACTTGACACCCAAATTGAAGGAAAGAAAGGTTTGTTGAGCTCACAGTTGGTAGAGGTTTCAAACTATAATCAGCTGACTGCAAGGCAGAATGGCACATGGGAGAGGGTAACAGTTTGTGGAGGCAGAAAAAGGCACAAGCAACAAGAATAAAAGAGGCCAAGCATGGAGAGAAGACTCTTTTTCTGTCCTTTATATTGTGTTTACTTGGGTGTATCCCTCAAACCCATAATCCCAGCATTTGACTATGTGTCATTCATAAACTTGAGAAACCCACCCCCATGACAACATGAGGTTATGGGGGGATGTCCAGACTCAAATCATAACAGTTTGCCCCTGGTGCCCCAAGGTCTCATGTACATCCTTTATGCAAATGACATTTAGTCCACCTCCAAGAGTTGCCAAATTCCTAACAGTTTCAGCATTGCTGAATCACTGTTGTCCAAAGTCTTCTCTGAGGTTTAAGGTAAACTCTTAGTTGTGATCCCTTATACAAATGAAAATATAGCTAAACACTTTCAACATTTAATAGAATGAGATAAATTTTCCATTCCAAATGCTAAAAACAAGCCAATACAAAGGACTGGGATGAAAGCAATTCCAAAATCCAGCAGGGCAAGTATTAAGTCCTGGAGAACCATGTGGAACAACCGAAGCAATTTGTGGCAAATTGTGAGCTCCAAAATGATTCAGTGGCTCCATTCCTACTGTACTTCTGGTAGTTGTAGCTAAAATGGCTCCTCTTTTGGGCTGGCTTTGCTTCTTCCTTTCAAATTTCCTTAGACAATCGACCTTCCTGCCTTTTCTAAACTTCTGTGTTCTCCATTGAACCTTTGGCTTCACACTCACAGCTTCACATATTGCCCTCTCAGGGGCACACTGCCTGGCCTCCCAGGCCTTCTGAAATTGGGGTCAGAGATTTCATGGAGAACAATTACATACAGGACACAGAATTTATAGTACTATTTATGATGGTTACCAGAGTTAAATACAAGAATGTGTAGGAAATCTGTCCACAACACTATAGCCCCAGAATATTAAGCCAAAGGCATGGATCACAGAACAATGTCCTACATGAGGCCTAATTCATATCATGGAAGCTAGCTAGGACAAGCTCCTCCAGTAGAACCAATGGCTTGAAAGAGCAATGCTTAGGAAAACCAACAATGTCCCACTCTTTTTCTCCACCTCTCTAATTATATTGGCAACTTTCCTCAGGTGGACCATCTACACTCAGCACCATGTTGATTTAATTCATATGGTGCTAAGCTGACCACCAGTTTTTAACCCATAACAGGGTGGAAGCCTTTTCAATCTCACAATTCTGTTATTCATGCATCTAAAACTAGTGTCACATGGATGATGCCAAAGCCCACTGCCAGCTGGCATAGTAGCTGGGCTTTCCTCTCTCTTGGCTGTAGGGGTTGAGTACTTAGGTCCCTGAGCCTCTGAACCTGATTCTGAGCAACAGATTCTCTAGGCTGCCACCATTTTGGAACCTGGTATGGCCACCACTGCCATTCTAGAACATGTGTCTTTCCACTCAAAGCAAAGTGCTTCACTTCTGCAGTTTTAAGGCTGCAAAGTTTAGAGACCCACTGCTTCCTGAGATGCCTACAGGCCATCTTTTCTATTCTTCTGTTCCTTTTCAATCAAGGTCTCAGCTCTAGATTTATAGTCCAGATTTATTGAAGTATTTTCCTTGGCCAAACTCACAACACTTCAAATCACCCTGTTAGACTCTTTTCTCTTCATTCCCAACCTGGCTAAAAGATCCCAACAATAGCCATGACACCACTTCAATATTTGACTGCCATGAAATATTTTTTTGCCAGGTTAATTAGTCCACCACCCTTAATCTCGGTCTCAGGAAAAACCTCTGGACAGGAGTAAAGTGCAGACAATATTTCCACCAATTTGTAACACACATCATCTGGAGTCCAAAAGCCAATGCAGTCCTTCCTCCTGGCAGAAACCTCTGTAGCCTGATCTTTACTGGTTTTCTGGTCTTCTGAGCTCTGACCAGAATCTCCCATACAGAACAGCCTAAGGTCTACTCTTTCAGCCAACATCTCTGTCCTTTTCCAAAGCCATTTCCACAGGCTTCTCAATCACATGGTCAGGTATAATCACAACAGTGACCTCACTTCTGATTTTCTGTAGTCAGGGGTTGCAAGGAGAATAGGACTCCATGGCAAAACACTACATGAGTTCAGCTGAAAACTTTAGAGCCCATAACAATGCCTCCAACAAGTCCCACTGGAGGCCTAGGTCACACAGCAATGACTCATGCAAGTCTATTTCATGGATCTGCACTGGGAAGACCAAAAAGTCAGCAGTGGAAGCTGGAAAGTCTATGCCAGTAGAGTGAAGGATCTGTGCCAATAAGCTGAAGGTTCTGCACTGGAACTGAAAAGCAACACTAAAAATAAGAACAGGGTTTCCCTGAAAAGTACCATAGCTATCCTCAAGCACAACACGGTCTTGAGCTCCTCCAGTGGTGAAAATAGCTGAGTTTCTATCGGGGAAGCCAGTGTGACAAGCTCTTCCAAGGGAACCAACAGTTCCAAAGCACAACACTTAGGAGAACCTGCCATGCTACTCCTTCTTTCCAAATCTCCTTTTTACGCTGCCAACAGTCCTCAGGTTGGCATCCATACGCAGCACCACACTGATTCAGTTAGGCTGGTTTACAAATTGACCATCAACTTTCAATCAACCACACCCCATTTATTTCCTTTTAATTTACTTACAAAAAATAATGATACTTAAGATCAATTCAGTTTGTCATTCTCCTTTATATTGCCTATATTATGTATCTCAGCCACTCTTAGTTTTCCAAATATGTTTTGAGATATAAAATCAACACCCATCTTTTTCCCTCTCTTCCTCTTTCTTTGTCTTCTTCCTTTTCATTCCTCACATATTTTTTTCTATTACCAAAAGTTACACTTTTATATTTTGTCATTTGGCTTTTTAGCTTTGAGTCAATGTGTTGTTCTTTTGCTAAGTTCTGTATATTTTAAACTTTGGGGACAACAGATTATAAATTCAGTCTAGGGGCTATGTGAGGTCATCTTTGTTCTGTCCTTTGAGCCATATTGGACAATGGAAACACACTGACAACCTGCCATATCCCCCAGTGTCCTAATCAACTTAAAGACCTTCATGAGCATAAGACTACCACACTCCTCTGAATCACACAATAACCCCCTATCGCTGTCCTCAATCAGTAAGTGTCCAGGTTTTGGCTGCCTCTTGGTCATGCATTCCCTGTGAAAAACTGGTCAGTCCAGTTCCCATTACATTGCTATTTTGTTTGGTGCTCTTTCTTTTTGCCACTCACCCTAACACCTTGCCGAAGATTGGGATCCACTGCCAGTGTCATTCCTGATATTTACCTTTAATATTTTTTCTTTTATCTAAATTTTACATTTAGAGTTGAAATCATTTTTGTCTGCTCTTTTTTTTTTTGACTAGTTTCCCTTCACATAACGTTCACATTCCTTGTGGGGAACTGGTACACGCACATGAAACATCTATCTTCCCTCCTCTCCTCTCCTTTTCTGTTCCCTCCATCTTTTAATGCAGTTCCTGTTTGAAAAAGAACCACCTGCCTACTTGCTTTGATTTATCTTTTATTGTGCTCTTTATTTATACTTTGGGATTTCTCCTATGAAAGCAACCATGTAATATTTAGGCTTGTTTATCTCACTTACCACTATGGTCTCATAATTGATTTATTTTCCTACAAATGATTGGAGTGATTCTGTTGCATGGCAGTGTAGTTCTGCACTGGGTATAAACATTGCATTTTCTTTCACCATTCATCTCTTAATCAACATATGAGATGCTTTCAAGACTTAGTTCTGAACTGTGCTGCTATGGGCGAGCATGTATCACTGTGAAATGATGTTTTTAAATCTTTCAGGAGGAATCTCAGAAGGGGATTCACTGGGTCGGGAGGAATTTCTAGTGCAGCATTTCAGTGTGCTATGGTAAAGCATTGTTGTCTTACTTAAATTGTAGTGTTTTAAATGGAGTGCTGTTGTCTTTATTTGGAAATATATTAGATGACATAAAATTACATAGTTTATTTAGAATATTTTATTTTAAGCAATGCTTTTCTCACAAACTACCATTGAATTTCCTTGTAGAGATTTTCAGTGCATACTAAATTTTTTCTAGTATTTATGAAACAAAAGTGCATAATTACATGTAAAATTCTCCTGGGTGATATCCTAGATGCTAGATGTGATAAGAAACTATCACTGGTTATGATTACATTTCTCAACCTCATTGATTTGATTTCAGCAACATGTTTGATACTGTCTCACAGTATATTGGACAATATTAGTTAATTTATATAAAATTATTTTTCCTCCTATTAATCCTATGTGAATTTTAATAAAGAATGTGTTATGCTTCAGAAAAAGAGAAAGCTTGAATTGTCAGTAACTACAATAGCTCATAATGAATAGGGACCTCACTCATTATTAAGGTAAAAATTAGAAGGCGAATCCCAGTCCTCCCTGGTACATGATGTAATTCTGCACATAGAGATCAAGACATAAAGAGAAAATTATGCGGCACAGGTCTTCTGCACACGAGGGAGTAATAAAACATGGCGAAGAGTCTGAGATTTCTTCTTCTCACAAAGTAGCAAGTTACTCCCGCAGTTCCCCAGGGACGGGACTCGGAGGAAGCACGAGACATTGGGTCAGAGACACAGCTCTTCACGCCTCAGAGAAGACGGCCTAAGCCGTATACCCTCACAGTTTTCCTTTACGCTTGCTCGCAGTTCCCTCGCAGGCAGCATGAACGATCCAGCTGAATGCTGTCATCAGGTCACAGCGGAGGAAACCCAAGCTGAGGCACGACAGTTTATAAGAGGATACGAGCAAACCTGCCTGATATTTCCTTCAAGGGAGACATTATCTTTATTTTCCTGATCAGGAAACAAAAATATGACTTCTATTCCAGGAGGAGACACTTTGTATATGTCCCTAAGCTATCTGCTCTGCAAACATCTTTGAAATAAATAGTTTGGAAAAATCTACTAATGCTTCTTCATAAGATTTTCAGAAATACAAAGAATTCTATCTCAACAGGAAGACTTCGTGCACGTGTGCATCAATAATAGCGGTGTTTTTATTGCATATCTTTCATGTGTTTTTTTCTGAAAACTATAAAGATTATTATGCTCTATTATTTTGGAAAGCAGCATTTTGAAATTTATTTCTATTTACCAGTAAGTATGGGAATGAGGGATACAAATTAAATGACTTGAGAGTCAAGAAATAATCACATGATATGTGACAGAGGGTGACATTTATTTGTAATTTCCAAATGAAATGACATTCGCCATTTCTCTTTGACTTTATATGCATCTTGAAATAAGATTCCATCACTTATGGCATTTCATTGCTCAGACAGATGGAAAAAAGGCAACTTAAATGAATGTCTTCTACCTATGTCTGATATCAAGTAACCAGACAATATGAATTATATAGTTTCAAAAACGGTTAATGGCTTAATAAAGACATTCTGGATGTTCGTGGTTATAAATGATGAAACCATGTTAAAATATAAATCACTGACAAAAGCATGCCAGTAGACAGTATAATATTGCTAATTGCCCATTTCAAGGACTGATCCAAGAGTAAGGATTTCCCTGACATTTTCTTCAGGCAAGGCAGTTGGGGGAAATCTATTTAGTCTTTTTCCAAGTTCTTTTTTTAATCTAAAAGTACTTAATTTATACCTGCTCTATGTAGTAATCCAGCTAATTCTCAAAATGACTTTCTTCTTTTCTATTTTTTTGTATGGTTTCCAAATCCCAGACTTTAACTTTCAGGATTACTAGCAAGTGACTGCTAATTTTTATTCTGTCTCCCTTGTGTTATTTTAGGAGGAAGAGGTCTAACTGATGAGAAAAACTGTGAGATCATTCCAGAGTGTTAGGTATGGATTTAAGCTTGATATTTTAGGATTTCATACCTTTACACTGAGCAGTCATCTGAGTTGGTAGCTAAGTCAAACATGAATGAACATAGGTTGCAATGACTTAAAAAATGCCTACTTTTTCACTAACAGTTGTGATGTGTCCAATAGCACCTGTTCGTATCTCGTACATTTTAATGTATAGTGTTACAGGTGAATTGAGGGCAATTATAAATATAGATTTGGATAACATATAACTTCATTTTGATTTTTTTATTTAAAGAAAAAAGAAAGAAAAACAAGACAAAATAGAAAAAAGGGTAGACGTAATACAGAATTTCAAAGAGAAACATTAACACTAAGAAATTACTAGTTGATAAGTTACATAGTGCCCTTTTAGAAATAGTTGTTCAAGTTACAAAATCAAAGCATAAAAAATGGACAGACACTCAACAATGACAGTGCAAACCATTCTGTTAAATGATCTAATGGAAACTTAGTAATATGGTCATCTGTCTTACACACTTAAACATACATGCAGTTATATCCTTTAGAATACTTTCCTTCCCTTTCATTTTTACAATATCTATTATGTATTTTGTATCTTATTACTCTTTCAGTTTTTATTATATTTTTACACTCAAGAGACAATATGATGTTTACAAAAGTGAGTCTTATTTATTTCACTTACAAGGATAGTCTCAAGTTGCATCCATTTACCTATAAAGGCCTCAATATCATCCTTTTTGTAGCTGAGTAGTACTCCATTGTATAAAAAAAACATATTTTTTTCATCCATTCTGCAGCTGATGGGCATTTTGATTGTTTTCAAGATTTAGCTATTACAAATCATGCTGCTATAAACATGGGTGCACATATATCACTGTGGCATGATCTTTCCAATATCTGGGGGAAAATACCCAAGAGGGGAATAGCTGAGTTGAATGAATTTTTAAAAATACACAAATAACTTTTTAAAAAGAGAAATGTAGTTGAGTGTAGAGAAATGATTCTGATTTGTCACATTTAAAAACACTATAAACAAAATTTGCCTTGTCATTTTCAGTTGATGTTTTCATCCCTTAAGCTTCTTATATAGAAAAGAAAATCAGTACCACATCATATCAGTAATTTTATAGTTTGTATTATATTACATTAAGGAAATGGAAGATATAGAACATTTCAAGAGACAGAAAAAAGGAATCCATTCATTTTCTAATTCTTTCCTCATCATTCCCTTCTCTGTTATTATGTTAAGTAATAGAATATTAGAACTACATAAACTTTCTAAAGAAAAATATAACAATATAGTTAAACACAAGTTTATTTTTATAAATGTATGAGAAGAAAATTTACTTTTATTGGGGATCGTTTCTTTGCCAGGAGCCT
>PVJX010021339.1:0-32027 GCA_004027295.1 Dolichotis patagonum | reverse complement strand
TATGGTAAGCATGAGGCCCCATCTCATAGCTTCGAAGTCTTTCAAAGTTTTAAATCATCAGTTGGAATGGTGTTATCCTGTTTTGTTTGACTATATCATACGTGATGATATGAACAGCTGTTTTGAAGAAAACACTATGACAGCTATTGCTGATTTAATATTATCCCTCTTAGAAGTCCTACCATGCTTTTTTTCTTTTCTTTTTTTCTATTGCCATTTGTTCTGTCTACCACATTGTGTCTCATTGGAATTTGAATATGTGTGATAGTTCAAACAAATTTTTTTCTTTTTTTTTTATCAAAAATGAGATATTATAATACTCATTGATCATTTTCTGTTATTTGGTTCAGAAAGCCCTGGAATTCTTTCACTATATGCATGACTTTATACTATTGTGTTATGTTTGATATTATTGTAATTGAAACTATGCTCAACTATAGCAGATTTAGAGATATGGCGTTAGATACTGTTGATGTCCAGTTGACTTAATGTAAAGTACTGTGTTGCCTATGTTGTCCTCTTCTGATCTGCTCTGTACTACCCCCTTTTGTTTTATTCTCTTTTAAATAAAAAAAATAAATAAATAAATTTAAAAAAAAAAGAAAAACATCACAGAACTTTCCTTTTCTCGGTATCAACACATAAAGACAACTGAGGACACATTGAGAAGGAGCCATGTATAAAACAGAAGGAGCGCCCTCTAGAGGAACCAACCCTACCAGGCCTTGATCTGGGGCATTTAGCCTCCCAAACTATGCCGATGTTAAGTTAGACGGGGTATGCCACTTAGACTGCAGTAGCTAGTTGAGTACCCAAAGTAATCTAAAATAGTTTATAAATAACCATTACATATATGCTTCAGTGTTTTCACTCTAAATTTCTAGCTTTCCAGATTCAGAAAAACCTGTAGGAGCAGGGAAACACAAAAGATTCAGAAGAAGCCAGGAGTCAACGACAGGGAAGGATCCCAAAATGTACTAAAATATACCTTGGATTTGTTTTAATTAGGTGCAATGAGGGCAACACATCAGGAAATGATTCCAATGAAAAAGATACTGTAATTTAGGAGAAGGTGTCACATCATACCACACAGAGCCATATGGGAATGTATTCGAGTCTTTGAGAAGACAGCATGGTAGGGGAAAATATGGGAAATAAAATCCCACCTTATTGAGATTTTATGGGAAGGAAGGAATGAGGCAGGGTAAACTAAGTTTTGAATCAGACAGTTGGAATAATTTTAACAGGCCTTAGCCATGGTCCCTACCTGTCTGGGACCTGGTCTTTGCGTGATTTAAGGTAGTATGAGTATTGGCTTCATGTATGAGAGTTTGATAAAAGAGGTACCTGAAGATATGGACTCTGATTTGTTGGCCTGTGTATCAGTGCATTTCTCCAGGCAGGTTGGTTGCTATGCCTAGGAATTAACTAACTTTGGAAAGAATAGCCCCTTCTTTGGTCATCAAAGCTCCCTAAAATGTCTATAGAAAATTAAAAAGTAATATATGAAATACAATCTAAAATGTGTAGGATGAAAAAATAGATAAAGGTTGGGAAGCAGTATCAATCTGATATTTTAGTCTTGAAACATTTGACTTAGATGCTTGGATCCAGATACATAAATAGATGATAGTAGGTCTCAAACTAGATATACTTCTGTCTTCTTCTAAGGATCCACAGTTTTACTGGGCTAAGTTTGGAGACCACCTGTTGGTGGATGGGTAAAATAAAGATAGAATGAAATAATTATACTTTGAGAAACATAATTTTTTGGGTCTTAATCATATTATATGGTGCATGATAATTTACCAAATTATGTTCCTCTCATAGATTGAAACAATAAATATACCTCCAAAACTAAAGCTATTATATTCAGATGTTGCATTGCTTAACTTTTAAATTTTGGGGCCAGAAACTTTAATTGCTAAATGTATATTTAAAGCAGAAATGGTTTTAAACCACATGTAACTAGTGGGCTCTGCTCTAAATGACTTCTTTTCTATAACTAGTACTATTTCATGCTTGATTTGTTCAAAAACTATTTAAAATCCCTTTAACCTTCAAACATATGATTATTCCTTAATGCCACTGTCCTTTACAGCAATACACAGAAAGAGACAGAAATGTATTATCTCATTCTTTCCTTCCTGTTTGCTCAGCCCAGGGTCCTAATTGTGCTTTTTTTAAAGAACAAAATGACAATTTTTATAGAAGTTTATTTAATTTTTAAAAGTACTTTGAGCAATCAAACATAAACATTAATGAGAAACACATGTGCAGTCACAAATATTCTAGAAATGAATGCAAAGCAGGGTTCCAATCCACATTGGGCTAGGTCTGCTGGCATGCTTATATACACGTGAACTCAGAGAGCACAGGAGGGTGAGGGGAGGTATGTGACTGCTCATGGCGGTGTGTGTTTGCCACTGTGTAATATGAAAAGTCTGTTTCTGCTGCAGCTCCCAGCAGCTGGGAGAAGCAACCTTTCATATGAAGCATTACGTGCTCCACAATATTAACACTCTACCATTTCCAAGAGCCTCTGTTCACACCAGCTCCAGAGTAAATATCATGAAAGAGGGAGCCTGAAGCTGCTAAAAAGCATACAAAGCAATGAGGCAAAACAGTTCCAAATCTCATAAAAATGGAAAATGTTTCAGGAACAACTGGCCATTTATTCACAAAGTGCCCACAGAGAGGGAGGGTAAATAAAACTCAGTACCTGTTACATTTATAGGCAAATAACTATTATCTACTCTGTGTAGATGGGTGAAGGATAATTTTATGTAAACCACAATAAGTAAACTCAAATAGTATGAACTAAGCTTTCACAGTAAGAGCAGGAAGTTCAAGAGGGAATAAATAATGAAATGACATTTTCTGGGTGGGATATCACCAACCCAGGAAATCCTTTACAAAGCTAAGACCCAGAGAAGGATTTCATAAAGGAACCAGCTTGAGATAGAATCCCTTAGGTCTTCTGTGGTAACTTCATCCTGCCACAAAATTCTGCTCCTTGAGATATAATTACTATTATTCTGTAGAAAAAGATGGAAAATTAGTAAATTAGAGTTTTTACACTACAGAACATACAGCCTTTGTAGTTCATGGTGTAAGCAATTTTTGAGTAAATCAGTGTCAGTCAAAGTAGTATCAGGAGTCACACTAGTGGAGTTTAGGTTTTTTGAACTTGTGTCCAAGAGATAAATAGTTAGTAAAAGACTCAAAAACAAGGAATTTGACTTTGGCTAAGTTGAAATATTTATAAATGGATTTTGAACTTATAAGTGAAACCACGTGTTCTTTGGGTCAAATTTTATTTGCTTTATATCAAATTTGGTTTCTGGGGTGGGGATGAAACATGAAAAAGAAAGCATTTAAAGGATTGTGTAAAATGCCTACAGACAGGTTCAATAAACTAAGGACATCATTGTTCTTCTAACAAGCTATATCTCAATGAAGCAGGTGTCAAAGAATATGACACTGGTAGTTTTCACTTTAAAAAGCTAAGAGCTTAAAAAGGAAATATTGTTAGAACAAGAAGAGTATAACTTTAAGTGAAAATAATTTTGTTTAAAGTTTTGTGGAATTAAAAACTTCAATGTCATATAGCATTAATGACTTTGCCAATGATTTGAAGTCATAACTAGTTTAAATGTGAGCTTTGGAGGATGAAATGAAGAGTTAAAAGCAAGAAAATAAAAAGAGGAAGGATGAGAAAACAAAAGTGAGAAGGAGAATGGAAAGAGAAGGTCTTAGTGATTTCTCCGAAGAAGGGAAGAATCAAAGTGATTTCATACACATTTGGCTTTTGCTGCTAGGTGTGTAAGCTTGGGAAAATCATTTGAACTACCCTTGACTATATATATTTTTTTAAAGAATGGAAAAATAAGAACAACAACAAAAGATAAACTGATGTGGAATTCTGGAAAGAAAGCAGTGGTACTATTTATTTTTCTTCTCAAATAACTACATAAAAAACATAGAGCAACAAGATAGCAAAGCCAAAAATGCCAATAAAACTGGGTAAAAAGATACAATGCAAACATGAGCAGATGAGGGCAAACAGCTAGTAACACAAAACTGATTGACTGGTATCTATCTGTCATCTGTGGGGAAACGAAAGGGAAAGCAAGAAGGCATTTGATGGTCTCAAGAACAAAAGACTCAAATATACTCAAAAGATAATCCTTGTAAAGTACAGTAAGACAGTTTGAAAACAACTCAGTGGGAGATTTAAAAATGGTGCAGTAGAAATAAGTAGTAAAACTCAATCTCTTTGAGACTTGGAATTGAGTCACCTGAAAAACAAAAACTTAGTGAAGGAGAAAACAAAAAAAGGTTTCCAGAAATTGGAAGAAAACAAGAAACTACCAAGAAGATAGACAAATAGCAAAGCACAGCGAAAATAATGAAGCAATCTGAAAAGCTGACCCCAGCTGCCAGGAAAGAGGGCTTGTCTTCACTAACACAGGGCAAGCCCAGAGAAGGTCAGCAACTCTAGAAAGAAACAATGGACAGGGCCAGCAGTGTTAGCCCAAGAAAAACCCACAGCTCCTGTAAACCAAAAAACACAATGAGGTTTTACTCTGAAAGTGACTACTTCTGCAAGTTAAAAGTAGAGATTGAGAAGAAATCCAATGTATCACCCACCATATTGAAGAGGATTTCACCAGAAGCTATTTTGGGAAAAGGTTAGTTGTTACAGACTGAGTCATAGAACAACTACAGACTTTTCTGGTATCACTCTACCACAGTCTCTCTTAGCGAGAGAGAGCCACAAGAGGGTCGTGAAGAGGAAAAGGGCTGGACGTAGACATCTTGAGAAGTTTAAACTGAGGCTGAGGACAGAAGGGTCCTACCTTCCATGCTGAGGCATCAGTCTAGTCGAAGGTGCCTTTCAGAGATCTGGAAGTACTGGCATAAAGTCAGGCAGGCTGCTAAAACTCCTGCTGTGATAGTTCACTGATTGTGTCACCTTGAGTAAGAAACACCCAGTTAAATTGAATTCCCATGGTTCTGGGATTGCTTGAAGACCTAAAGGGATTGCTTGAAGACCAAAGAATTCATCCTAGGTAGGGCCATCACCTAAATGGAATAAAAAGGAAACAAAGCAGGAAGGCTGGTTTCTGTTTCTTCACAGGAGCTCCAGTCTTCATCTTCAGTTTGGACTTCATCTGCTGGCTTCCAGTGCAGACAGTTCAGCCTTCCAGCACAGAGCCTTTATCCTCCTAATGTGGATTTGTATGGGACTCTGCAGTGAGCTCCAGGACTTCTAACTCTGATTGCATCCTTTGCATCTCCAGTGCACAGATAGCCCTTTTTCACTCTTCTACATCTCATTCTGCAGCTGACCATTATAAGCCTACTTTTCATGTCACTATATTTATACATCTCACATTAAAACTGTTCCTCTAGTGAGCACTGACTGATACACCCACCTCACTGACTAAATCCAACATAGAACTCAATGGACTGTGTGTTTCCTTCATCAACCAACATGAGCAAGGATGCTCCTCAGCTCGGATGGGTGCCATAGTCTAGGATGTATGGACAGAAGGGCTTCTGGAGTGGTGGTGGAGGGTGCCACACAAACTCACATAAAGCTAGAAAGAGAAAGCTTTGACATTGGGTACACAGAGGGATGTGGAAAGTGGGATCTGAAAGAGTTACTATAGCCTTAGAGCAATCACCACTGACAACCTGTGACCAGCAGGAAGGTCACAGCAGGATTCAGCATTCACACAGAATATCATGAGTATAGAGATGAAATAGGACTTGGTGGTTATTGATTATCCCTCTTGGATTTTAACACCACAGATCCTAGAAAGAAATCACTCACTCAAAAACATGGAGCAATTTTTATGAAGTCATTTTTATTCCTCATTAATTTGTTTAGAGTTTAGGTTTTTTTTCTCTTACTTTTTTCTTTTTGTTTCTTTGTTTTGTTCTTTTTCCTTCTTTTTTCATTTGTTCTTTTATATTACTTTTATCTGATTCCATTAATTTTCATTTACTCCTTAGTAGGATCTTGCTTTCTTTTCATCTTCCTTTTTTATTTTTTTAAAATTTTACTTCATTCATTCCTCTGTTCCTTACCCCCTCTATCTTTGCTAAGCTTTATTCATTTTTAGATGTTAGTTAAATCTGTGCTATTGTTGTTGAAATTTTTTCTATTATTAAAGTGGCCATTTAGAAGATAGTGATTGTTTCTTAATATTTGGTGTGTTTTTATATCTACACTGAAATTATAGATCTTTGTTCATGGTTAAGGGTTGATATAGTAATGGCTTTCTTTGGTCTGTATGGTGTGTCAATATCCAGTTTTTCTTTGATTTTACAATTGTTGCTGATTTTGTCCCTATTGTCATGTTAACATAACTGTTGCTGTTAATTTTTTTCTCCACATGCCAAAATCTGGTTTATCTTTGCACCATCAATAATACTGCAGTTTGTTTCTAAAAACTAGGTGCTGGATTAATTGCACTCACCCTTCCCTTCCAAATTAATAAAAGTGGTTAGATATTGAGACAGAGGCAAATGCCTATAGCTATTTAACTGTGCCCAGAATGCATCACTGAAAATCAGGCACTGGCTAAAGAGATCTCCATACTATCAACAGAGTTTTTCCATTACAATCATCCTGTAAATCTCAGCACAAATAAAAGCAAGAAGTATGAGAAACAAAGGCAACAAAATCCCTCAACAAAACCCCTATGTCACCAAAAGCTGATCCATGGGCTATGAAGGGGAAGAAATCAAAACCTACACAGCTGAATTATATGAAATGATCAAAAGAAGGTAAAAAGCAAACCAACAAGGTGCTCAGTGAGCTCAAAACAGATATAATTAAACAGATAATGGACTTATAAATAAAATGATCAAAGGAGACACTAATAAAAACTGAGGTGAGCTAAACAAAACAATAAAAAATGTGAATGGTCAGTTTAGCAAAGAGTTGGAGTCCATGAAATTGTACTAAACAGAAATCCAGAGGATTAAAAATGTATGGGCCGTAGAAGTGAGCAATGTGGGGAAAGTGTCAGAACTAGAAGATGAGGCTGTTGTCAGTGAAATGAATGCTCAAAGGTATCTTAAAAACAAAAGAGCATTTAAAAATGTCCAGCAGCTACTACATGATGTAAAGAAAACTCATCTAAATTTACTTGGAATTAGTGAATAAACAGAAGACAGCACAAATGGCATGTGAAAAACTGTTTGCAGAAATAATAGAAAACAATGCTGGGACTGGGGGAGACCAACCAGAAATCAACTAACCAAACTTTCTTGTAAGCTGCACAAGCTGTGCAGGTTCCAGGGAGACAAAGTCAGATAGCACCTCCTGTGAGCCTATCAGCACGGGAACTGATAATCAAACACCACTGTTCCCTACCCCCCCACCCACCCCTCACCCCATCCTCCCACCCCATCTACTCCCCTCCCCACCCCGCCCTTGTGAGCAACCAGGTGGTTCGGAGGACAAGTTGAGTTGATAGTAACTAAGGTACATAACACAACTAAATGCTTGTATTGTTTGGTTGATTTTTCAGGCCTGGGTCCTGCAGTCTGAACATCTCTTGTGAGGATGACAGTATGCAGTATGGCAAATATAGGAGATTTCCTTCTATCTTGTCTTTGAAGTCAAATATTGTTTTCTCTGTTTTGCTTTGTTCTGATTGTTTTGCTTTATTCAATTCTATTTTGACTGGTTTTATTGTGTTTTGGTTTTGGTTTGATTTTGCTAAAGCTGATGGAATGGACAGCTATTGTGAAGATAACAAGATGTACTATGGTAGCTATTGTTATTTTCCTAGTATCCTATTTTGAAGTTCTGTACCAATTTTACTGTATTTTTTTGAATGGTTTTGTTCAGTCTTGTTTTGTTGGATTTCACTATCTTTTAAAAAAAAAAAAAAAGAAATAATAGAAAACTTCCAAACAGCTTCCCCACATCACAGTCAAAATTCCAAAACACAAGGACAGAATCTTAAAAGCTATTAGAGAAAGTCACTAGACTTTCTCTAGTGCTTTTAGAGAAAAATAACAAATCACTTACAAATGTAAACTCATTGAATTGTGGCAGAATTTTCAACACACACCTTGAAGAACAGTGCAAAGAGTATGAAACAAAATGTTTCAAACCTCAAAAGAAAACAACTTCCAACTTAGACTGATATATCCTTCAAAACTATCTTTCAAAACTGATGAAAACATAAGGTCTTCGGATGAACAGAGCACATTAAAATATTTATGACAAGCAGACCAAGACTAAAAAATTATCAAGAATATTCTAGAAAGAAAAAAGGAAGCCAACAATGCCAAAATGTCTACCAGAATGAATACAT
Source organism: Dolichotis patagonum (assembly GCA_004027295.1). Taxonomy (NCBI): domain Eukaryota; kingdom Metazoa; phylum Chordata; class Mammalia; order Rodentia; family Caviidae; genus Dolichotis; species Dolichotis patagonum. The sequence goes on along the minus strand of PVJX010021339.1, from coordinate 23,682 downwards.
CAGATAGGGTGAATAGTTAAACAGAAGGAAAAAGGAAATCAATATTCAGTAATAACTCAATGTAAATGTTCTCAACTCACCACTCAAAAGACAGAGTTTTACAGATTTGATCAAAAAACAAAACTCTGCACTCTATAGCATAAAGTGAACACATTTAATCCAAAAAGAAATTTTTACATTATAATTCAAAGAACTGAAAAATAGTATTCCATGCAACAGGAGCCCCAAAACAAGCAGGAGTAGTTATTCTATTTTCATATAAGGTTACCTTGAAGACAAAATTGATCAGAAGAGGCAAAGAAGGCCATTAGATACTGAACAAGTGAACAAAGGAAGATATAACAAATATAAATATATATGCACTGAATACTACCATACACAACTTCACAAAACAAATGCTGTGGACATGTAAGGTCAGATAAATATCCACACAATTATACTGGAAGACCTAATGCACATCTGTAACAAAGAGAATAAATAGAAAAACATAGAGACATACCTGAGTTGAAGCACACCTCTGAACAAATGCGCTTAATAGATATCTGCAGACAGTTCTACCCAAAATAGAATACACATTCTTCTCAGTAGCATGTAGAAGTTTCTCCAAAATAGATCACAAACAAGCCTATAAAACATGCTTAAGTAAATCCAAAAGTAGTGAAATTATCCCAAGTAATTCTTAGATCACAGTGCAATAAAACTAGAAATATGTGGTAAAAACATCATATGAACTGTGAAAACCTATAGAAATTAAACAATAGTCTCTTGAATAACTGATTAGTCACAGAATAAATCAAGAAAAACCTAGACTGTTCCTAGGATCAAAAAATGATGCCAAAGAACGTACCAGAAAGTATGAGATACAATGAAATCTCTTCTAATAAGGAAATATACAGGCTTGAATGCCCTACTCAGAAAAACAGGGTGAGCCTAAATAAATAATCTAATGATGTACCTCACAGTCCTAGAAAAACAAGAGCAGTCCAAATCCAAAGCTGTGCATGCAAGAGAGATAAAAAGATAAGAGCAGAAATTAATAAAATTGAGACTTGAAAAATGCAAAGTATAAATAAATAAAAGGGGTGTTTCTTTGAAAGAGTGAACAAAATAAACAAATGCTTAGCCAGCCAGAAAGAAGGTGGGGGGAGACCCAAGTCAAAGCAATTAAAAATGAAACAGGCAAAATCACAATGAATATAACTGAAGTCAAGAATATCATTAGTAACAATTTAAAAAACCTGTACTCCAATAAAGTGGAGAATCTTGAGGAAATGGATAGATTCTTACATACATATAAAGTAATAAAACTAAACTAAGAAAATATAAAAACCTTGAATAATTCAATAACAGGAAATATAATTGAAGCATAAATTTTAAAACCTACCAAATAATAGCCAAAGAACCAATGGTTTCATCACTAAATTCTATAAGAACTTCAGGGAAGATCTAGGGCCAATACCCTCAAATTTTTTAATGAAATTGAAATGTAAAGTCATTTCTGGAAGGTAGCAATACCCTGATTTCAATACCAGAAAAGGTCCCAACCAAAAAAGAGAACTACATGCCAATCTCTCTAATGAACTAAATGCAAAAATCCCCAAAGATATAGGCAAACGATGCAACAAATCATCAAAAATCATACATTATAAACAACTATGTTTTATCCCAGGAATGCAAGGGTGGATCAACATTTGCATATCAAAAATGTAATACATTACATAAACAGAAGCAAGGACAAAAATCACATGATAATCTTGATGTATACAGAAAAAGCCTTTGACAAAATTCAACATGCTTTCATGACAAAATCTAACACCTATTCCTGACAGTATTCCTGAAGAAAATAGGTATAGAAGTACCTTATCTCAATCTCAGAAAATCCCTGAATGGTAAATCTACTGCCAACATCAAGTTAAATAAAGAAAAGCTAAATCTCTCTCTCTAAAATCAGGAACAAATCATGGATGTCCTCTTTCACCATTCCTGTTCAATATTGCTCAGTTCATTGGACAGAGTAATCAGGCAGGGGAAAAATAAAGAACAAGTTACATTAGCATTATTTTACGATGACATGGTCCTTCACATAAAAGACTCGAAATATTCCATCAAAAGACTTCTAGAATTAATAATCAAAGTTAGTAGTGAAGCAGTATACAAATCAAAACAGAAAAATCAATAGTGTTCTTGTATACCAAGAGAGAATTAGAAAAACAATACCATTCACAACTTCAACCTTCAAGAAAAATGACATACTTGGAAATTTATATGACTAGGAAGTTAAAGCATCTACAATGAATGCTACAGTACTCTGAAAAAAGAGATTGAAGAGGACATGAGTAAATAGAACCAGACCCTAGCCTTTTCCCATGAGTCAGCACCATTCATGACTGCAGGGAAAGAGAACAAGAAATCAACAAGAAGCAAGCACAACGCTGTGAACCAGCACCACATGTGGGCCATTGCCCCAGAGGACAACGAGACCCCAGCCCCTTCTGGCTCCTGGGTTGGGAAACATAAGAACCAACACCACCATCACCACTCGAATAAAAATCTGCTGATGTGGAGAAACACAGGCCTCAATGATAGCTCTTCAGGTGAAATGTAATTTGATGCTTGTGGTGTTTGGTGTTTCACTGACTCTGCAGGTCTAGGGCCAGTGGTCTGATCATCTATTCAGAGGATCATAGTACGCAGTATGTCATCTGTGGGGGAATCTCCTTCTGAAGGTGGTAGGCATTATTAATTCCCTATTATCTTGAAGTTCTGTATCATTTTTATTATTTTGTTGGGTTTGACTTTATTCTGTTTTGTTTTGTTTGATTTTGTTATATCCGATGGCCTGGGCAGCTATTTCAAAGATAGCAAGATATATTATGGTAACCATTTTGGCTTTACCATTGTCTGGTTTTGAAGTCCTTTATTGCATTCATTGTTTTGTTTTTATTGATTCCATTCTGCTGTTTTGTTTGACTTCTGCTATGTTTGAAGGTATCTGCAGATGTTTTGAAGATAACAAGTGGCATTATGGTAACCATTGTTGATTTTGTGTTGTTTTGAATTCCAGTGTCACTTACACTGGTTTGTTATGATTGACTTTGTTCTAGTTTATTTTGCTTGTTTTTATTCTCTTTAAAATAAAGAGTAAAATTTTTTAAAAAAGAAAATAGACATTACCTGTTCTAGCACACGCAAAACTAACACTTTAATGTTTTTAAATGCCAATACTCCCCTAAACAGGGTTTTTTGTTTTTGTTTTTGTTTTTGTTTTTGTTTTGTTTTGCTTTGTTGTTTAAGACATGGTCTCACTGTGCTGTTCTGGCTGCCCTTGAAATCATGTTGTAGCCCAGGCTGATCTTGAACTCCCAGCAATCCTCCTGCCTCAGTCTCCCAAGTGTTGGGAATATAGGAATGCTCCACTACACCTGGTCAAAAGCAGTTATATAGATCTAATACATTTAAATTAAATACCAACATCATGTCTCACAGAACTATCAAAAACAATCTTCACATTCATATGAAACCAGAAAAGACTCAAAATAGTGAAAGCAATCCTGGGTAACAGCAAGCAGGAGGTGTCACAATTTCAAAATTCAAGTTATAGTGCAATTCTATAGTGATAAAAGCAGTATAGTGCTGGCCCAGAAACAGACATGTGATTATATAAAACAGAATAGAGGGTGCAGAAACCAACCCAGCAAATGCAGCCAACTGATCTTTGACAAGGGAGCCAAATATATATGCTATAGGAAGGATAGTGTCTTCAGCAAATAGTGCTGGGAAAACAGCCTGGTAGCATGCCAAAGATTGAACCTAAATGCATATCTCTCATCAGGGACTAAGATCAAAGATCTAAATGTTAAAAACAGAAGCACTTAATCTGCTGCAAGATAAAGTAGTTAAAACTCTTGAACACATAACTATAGGCAAGGACTTTCTCAATAGAAACCTAATAACACATAAATAACATCAAAAATCAACAAACAGAATTTTATCAAATTAAAATTTTCTGTACAAAACAGAAACAACAAACAGAGTAAAGAAGGGAAATCCACAGAATGAGGAAACAATTTTAGCATCTACTTCTCTGACAGAGGAATAGTATATAAGATATATAAAGAACTCAGAAAAGTTACACTCCACAAAATAAAAAACCCAGACAAAAATATGGGCAACTGAAATGAATACACATTTCTAAGAAGAAGTACAAGTAATCAATAAATACATGAAAAATACTCATCATCTCTGGCCATTAGAGAAGAGCAAATTAAAGCAACAATGGGATTATCTTGCCCCAAGAAGAATGGTTATCATCAAAAAGAAAAATAATAACAGATGTTATCAAGGAACCTTTCCACATTGTTGATGGGCATTTAACTAGTACACACACTATAAAACTCAGTATGTGGATTCTTGAAAAAAACAAAATTAGAACTCCCATTTGACTCAATGCTGTCCCCCTTTTATGTATCTTTTCAAAAGAGTTAAAGACATGCCTATGTCTTTAGCAACTGAATTCATAATAGTTAAATCATGAAAGTAGTCTATATGTCTATCAACTGATGAATAGATTCAAAAACTGTGATATTTATACACAATGGAAAACTGTTTTGCCATAAAGAATGATAAATGAGTCATTTATAGGAAAAAAGATGTACTTTGAGACCATAGTGTTAAGTGAAATAAATCAGATACATGAGCTTAAATATCCTATAAATTTACATGAGACTCAAAATATAAATAAATTAAAGATCAAAACCAAGGAGAAATAATATGAAAAATGGAGATAGGTTTTTTCAAAAGTAAGGAAGACCAAGAAATTGAGGGAGAGAAGGGGGAGAAAAAGGGGATGAAAAAAGAATTAAGATGTGCTCTGTACCCATACCAAATTCTCAGTATGAATATAATCATTATGTACTGCAAGCATGAACTAATAAAATAAAAATGAAAATGAATTTTTAAAAAGCAATGTCTGTTCCCTTCAGCAGCTGCAGAGCAGTGCCTGCTGAAGTTCTGTAACAGATGAAGCAGTCTGTTTTTCTGAAATGCCTATATCGAGCCTCCAGATCTTCCTTCTACCACAGGCTCCTTGTGTTTGGGAGAAGATATGTGGCCTAAGATCATGCTGTAGGAAGAAAGAGACAATAGAGATTTTTAAAAAATAAAAAGGTACAGAGCTTGGAAATCTCAGAAAGCAAGATGTTTTATTTGTAAACACTACATGCAAAAAACAGAAGGTGGTGAGATTAAATCTGTAATAAAAATCTTCAAAGAGAAGCCCAGGACCTAATAGTTTCACTGATGAATTCTATAAAACATTTAAAGAACTCCAAATGTTCTTATACTATCCCAAAATTTAAAAAGAAGAGATCTTTATCAAACAAGGCTTGCATTATCCTCATAATAAAAATCATACTAGGTCCCAACACACCAAACAAAAGCTAAAACAAAAACCAGTACAGACCAATATCTCTAGTGAACATAGATGTAAAAGTTTTCAACAAATTCTAACAAACTAATTCCAACAATGATCAAAAAATTTGTACATGATTACCAAGACGGTTTCATCCAAAGGTTAAACAAACATATTGTAACATTCACTTTACCATCAATGGAACAAAATCCCTAACATCTTCTAGGGAAGATGAGGAAGAAAGGAAGGAAGGAAGGAAACCTCTCGTAAAGGAAGAGAGGTTTATTTTGTCCAAGGTAGAAGGGCCTGGTGGATAAAAACTGTTTACCCCATGGCAGCCAGGAAGCCAAAGGAGAGAAGGAATGACATGGGGACAACTGCACTTTTCCTGGTCAATTTCTCAGTGATCTATTCCCTCTAACCAGTCCCTAACTCCTAATATCACATTCACCAAAACACTCATTAATGGATCACTGATTAGTATAGAGCCCCATGACTCAGTCATCTCCCAAAAAACCCTTTGAACATGTGAGAATTTGGGGAGACATTTATTTTAATTCTAACCTGAACATTCTGCTCCTGGTTCCCACAAATTCATGTCTTGCTCATTAGACAAAATGAATTGAGTCCATCTCTTAAAGCCACCAAAATCACAACAGTCTCAGGATTCCTCAAAAGTCTAATTTCAAAGGCTCCTCTGAAACTAAAGGCACAATGTTATCTGTGAACGTCTGTAAAAAAAAAAATTTGTTGAAGTTAAAGTTCATGTGGTAACACATGCCTATAATTCCCAGCACTCTGGGAGACCAAGGTAGGAGGACTGCAAGTTTGAACCCAGACTGGGAAACTTAGTGACTTAGCAAGACCATGCCCCACCTCACCAAAACAAAAATTAAAGGACAGGGCTGCAGAGTGGTGGAAAGGCCCTGAGTTCAAAACTCAGCACCACAAAAATTAGTTAAACATTTTCAACACACAGTGGCATGAAATAAACACTGTCATTCCAAAAGGGAGGGAAAAATGGGGACATAGAAAGACACTAGACTAAACCATAACAGAAAGACAGAAGGACAAATATTAAATCTTCTAGTTCCATGTTGAGCATCCAGGAGACATGATGCTGAGATGTTACCTCCCAAGAGTTTGAGCAGTCCTGCCTCTAGGGCTTTGCCAGTTTCAGCCCACATGGTTTTTCTCTCAGGCTTTGTTTGGCCCCCTACCAGCAGCTTTCCTTTGCAGATGTCCCACATTCCTGACATCTCCAACTTCCTGTGTTCTCAATTGTAGCCTCATGCACCACAGTTCTCACAGCTTCATTCATCCCCTTTTGGGCTCCTGGAAGGAACTGACACTGTCACACACATTTGCTTAGCCTCTCAGGCCTTCTTCTGATACCTGGGTGGAACCCTCTGAGACCCCACAACTGTTACATTCTGCACGCCTGTAAAATCAGCACCACATGGATTATGTCAAGTTTGTTGCCTTGGACCACAGCTGCAGCATCCTCTGAGAGTCTGGACAGTTTAACCAGGAGGTACACTTCCTCAGGTAGTCATGAGAGGGCAGAACCCTAGGAATGTCTTCTCAGAGCAAAGCCTTTTAAAGCAGTTTACCCTTTTACACACTTAACCCTGTGATGAATGGGCTCTGAAAATTCCTGAGATGCCCTCAGCCATCTTTCCTATAGTCTTTATGCAAAGTACTTACATCCTTTTAAATGACACTCACCTTTCAGCAATCACATTGTTCTTGGCTCCAACTTTATTTGCTTATTTTCTGGCCAAGTTGCAAAATGTTCATATTTTTGTTTTTTGATACTGATTTTTCAATGTGAATCTGTCTGAAATCAGCCAAAAGTATCTATTCCACAGGCTAAACATTAGCTTGCTTTGAAATATCCTTTGCCAGATTAATTAGTACACTACTTTTAAATTAGTCTAATACACAGTGTTAGGACATGGATAAATGAAAGCAAGTATTTTGCAAGAATATAACATAAATGGCCTCTAGTCAGCTTCCTGGCAGAATCTTCATTGCTATCTGAAACCTCATTAGCCTGACCTTTACTGTCCACATTCCTATCAGCATACAGATCTGAGATCCAATCAGAATCACTCATCTAGTTCTGTTTAAATCATTCTAAGGGTTCTCTAGACTGTATCTCCATCTTCCACAAACCAGTTCCAAAGACTTCTGAACCACATAATAAGGTACAGTTATAGCAAAAATACCCTTTTTACCACGTTTCTGCATTAGTGACTTTCTCATCTTGGAACAAAACCCCTGGCATCCATAATTTAAAGGAAGAGAAGTTTGTTTTGGTTCATGCTTTCAAAGATTTCAGTCCATGTTGGCTTGCTCTGAGGCAGATATGGCTGAGTAGAAGGAATTGAAGGAATGCTGCTCAACCTGTGGCAGTGAGGAAGCAGAGAGAGAAACAGAGAGAGAGAGAGAGAGAGCGAATAATGAGCCAGAAACAATGCACCATTCCATATCATACCCCTAGTAACCTTTATTCCTCTAATCAGGATCTACCTCCTAAAACACACCTAACTCTGACAGATTAATCAATTGATGAGTATACCACCCCCATGAGTCAATCACCTTTTAAAAGCCTCACATTTGAAAATAATTTTAGATTTAAACTAAAACACAAGTCAATATGTAAAATATAGCAGAACAACAAAATGAAAGGCCAAGTCATATGATAATCTCATTAGGTGCAGAAAAAGCATTGGATAAAATTGAACATGATTCCATGAAAAAACTCTCAGCAAACTAGGTACAGAAGAAATGAACGTCAGTAAACATCCACAGCCAACATCATGCTAAAGATCTGAAAAAGACAAGAATGTCCATTTTCATCATTCCTATTCAACACAGCACTAGAAGCCTTGACCACAGTAATTAGCTGAGTGTCCTGGTTACTTTTCACTGGTTGCTGGTACAAAATACCAGCACCCTAAATGAAAGATGGAAAGTTTTATTCAGCTAACAGTCTGTGAAGGCTCCAGTCCATAATCAGGTGGCTCCAAGGCAGGGTGGCATGGCACCAGGGAAACACTTCAAGGCAGCAGCCAGAGCAAAAAAGGGGAGAACAAGCTTCTTCTCCTCACTTATATTGTAAGCAAGCTATTCCCCCACCCAGGGTGGGTTTAGTACTCACACCACCTCTGTGCCCTCCTCTGGCACAGGTGGAGGATATTTAAAAAGTAAGGATCTTGGCTTCCTGCTGAATCTCTTAGTTAAAATTCTAAACTTCTCAAGTTGACACAATGTATCAACCATAACAGGGAGTGAGAGAAATAAAGGGCATCCAAATTGGAAAAGAGTAAGTTGATTATCTTTAATCACAGGTTATATAATCTTACACCTACAAAAATCTAAAGACTTCATCAAATAATGTTGGAAATTATAAAGGAATTCACTATAGTTGCAAGACATAAAATCAACATACAAAAGACACTGACATTTTTATGTGAACATAAACTGAAAAAGCAATCTCATTTGCAATACACACACAAATCTAGAAATAAATATAATTAAAGAAATAAGAGATATCTAAGATAAATATAAAATAGCAGTGAAAGAAATTATAGATACCAAAAGTAGAACAATGTCATGTGCTTATGTGTTGGAAGAATTAATACTGCTAAAATGTACATACTACCCAAAGCAACTTACATGAAATTTCTATTAAATTAAATGTCTATTAAAACACCAATGACATTCTTTACAAAACTAGACAAAATAATCACAAAATTCAGTGGAAACAAAAGACAATAGCCAAAGCAATCCTGAAGAGGAAAATCAGCAACAGTCATCACCTAGCTTCAAAATGTACTAAAAAGCTATAGTTATTGAAACAGCTTGGTATTGGAAAAATAAACAAACAAAACAAAATATATATACACAGATCAATGGACTACAATACAAATGGACTACTACAATAAAAAAAAATCCAAGTTATAGCCAAATAATTTTGACAAAAAAGCCAAGAATGTAAGTTAGAGAAAATACAGTATTTTCAACAAATAGTACTGGGAAATATACATATACAAAAGAATGAAGCTAAACCCTCTACCAGTCACCATATACAATAATATGGAATTTCCTAAAAATTATATGGAATTTCCTAATAATATGGAATTTCCTAAAAGAATTGAAAATAGAACTACCATGTTATCCAACAATCCTACTACTGGGTACACACACAAAGAAAATAAAACCATTATGCCTGTCTGCATTTATTGTAGCACTGTTCACAAGATAAATGATGGAGATGTCTATCCATGGTCAAATGAATCTTTGAAAAAATATATATATACATATATATAGAATGGAATGGTATTCTACCAGAAAAATTCTGGAATTGCATCAATTTTGCAACATGGTTTGAAGTGGAGGACATTATGTTGAGTGGAATAATGCAGGCACAGTAAGACAAATACCACTTTGCTCATTGTTGGAAGCTAAAATAAGTTGGTCACACAGAAGGAGAGACCAAGTAGAGGTCACTAGAGGTTGGGAGAGGAGACAGTAAGAGGGTGGACAGTGGATTCCAAAATACAGTTGGGAATGCAGTTCTAATTTATACAGCCCAGAGGGCTGGGGATTTAGCTCAGTGGCATAAGCGCCTGCCTTACAAGCATGCAGTCGTGAGTTTGATTCCCCAGCACCAAAAAATAAAAATAAAAATAATTTATACAGCCCAATAAGATAATTATAGTGTAAAACAATTATATTTTTTAAAATGAATAGAAGGAAAGAATTTGAAGGGTCCCAACACATGAAAATAATATTTGAGATGCTAGAAATGGTAATTGCTCTGATTTGATCTAAGCACTTTGTGTACAGGCATTGACACAGTGCTGTATGTCATATACAAGAAAAAAAATATATATATATATAAAATAAAAGAGAGACACAGACATGATGGTACACACCTTTAATCCCAATACTCAGGAGGTGAAGGCAGGAAGATTGGGATTTTGAGGATAGCCTGGACTATATAGGAAAACTTTGTCTATAAGACAGTAGATAACTATTTCTAAAAGTTTTAAAGAAATGTTAAATAGCCTATACTATGACACATTAGTGTGCATGAATGCAAAAATAATGTATTAAGCAATAATTTAAAGAAATGATAAGTTGAAAAGAATTTAAGTGAAAATGACAGTGAAGATGGGCAATAGTTACAGAACTAGGAATAATTTTCTTTACAAATACAGTCATACCTATATGTGGTATCTACACTTGGAAAGAAGGAAGGAAGGAGGGAGGGAAGGAAAGAAGGAAGAAAGGAAGGAAGGGAGGCAGGAAGGAAAGAAGGAAGACTGAGGTAAAGAAGAAGGGGCAAGAAGGAAAGGAGTTAATAGAGGAGTAAAAAGAATTCATTGCAGGAAAATTGAGTCAACAGTAGCCAGGAGCTCAGGAGAAAAAGTGAAATTTTCTTTAATGTCAAAGGATTCCAGAGGAGTAGTTTCCGAAGTCTGAAGTGCTGATCATAAAAAGTTTTTCTTTTTCATAGGGTGGCATGCAAGAGTTACAAAAAAAAGATAAGCATAGCTGAAGGCCATGGTACAGTGGGGATCTTGTGGTGAGCACAGCTGTACATAGCAAAGTTATTCTTAGTACACTAACAGAAGTTTCAGTTTGATGACAAATCATATTATTTAGCTGAGTTCAGTGGCAGAGAACAAAATGTCTGCAGTTAGGTCAGGATTTCTGCTTTAAAATGGATAGGAAAGAGAAGAAAAATAAAGTGAAAAATAAGTTTTAAAAGTCAAATTCTATTTATTTTTGACTCTTTTTGTTTAGCTTTGTTTTGTTTTGTTTAGATAGGTATCTTACCTCATAGTTCAGGTTAGCCTTAATCCCATATGGACCTAGCCCAAGTTGGTGTTGAACCTCAGCCTCATAATTGCTGGGATTGTAAAATGACAAGATTCAATTTTGACTCCGTACTTAGGACAAGATTTATATCACTCTATAGAAAATAACATATTTTAACCCTGGAAATGGGTTTTGTACCCAAAGTCAAAGTAATGATTGCCGACTGGCAGTTGCTCAGAATTCATCTGGAATGAACGGACAGTTCTGGTTCTGTTCTTAATGACACTGAGGATATGTCACAAGCATTCCTCTTATGGCAGAACCTTTTCTGAGGAGGTGGAGGGGCACTCTTGGGTGAGGATTTAGGTGTTCGCTGAGTGACACGCTAGAAGTGTTGTTGAGTACTTTTCAACTCTGAACATTTTCTGATTCTGTTTCTGGACCTTCAGGGAAAACACAAGTGTTACTACACGTGGTACTTGAACTCATCTCATCCTGGCTGACGGTTTTTGGCTACCATTTTGGCTATTACTTTAGCTTTGAATTTGACTTGAATCACATGATACGCACTAAACTAATGTATATCAAGAGATATATGGGGTTCATTTAATTTCTCTAACTGAAATGAAATTGTCTTTGTTGTGATAGCTTATGGAATCAGAGCAATAAATTGAAAAGAACTGGTATCTTCTAAGACAAAATCTACAGGCAAGAATAGTTTAAAATAACATGACCCAAAATGCAGGTGTGTGAGAAATATGATGACTTTAAGTATTTGTTCGCCAATTGCCTGTTTATCTGATTCCTCTTATCATCTCAATTCCTAGGAGAGCACCTTGCACAGAATAGTCATCAAGCGCCTAACGCATGACTCACTGGTCTCCTCCTGCTTGGTTCCTACAGGGACATGTTGTAGCTCTACCACAGAATGTATTGCTTTGCATTTCATTTATCGTTTGTATCTCTACTGGATTTCGATCTAATTCTTCAGATTAGGAACTATAACTTCATTTTTGCAGACCCAAGTCTAAACCAATGGTTTGTTCTTAAAATGTTGCTAAATTAAAAAATATAGCTGACCTAATTGAATATTCTCATATCTTCTTTTTCCCTCACTCTGCCATGTACATTCCTCCAGAAGAACACACAGTAGCTCTGCTCTCTTGCAAGGCATTTCCAATAGAACATGAATATATTCATCTGCATATGTGAATTCACCAACATGGATGTGTGTGACTGAACACACATGTCTGCTATTCATATCAGGTAATGTATTCATTTGACTATGACTTTAAGAGTCATAAAGTTGGCAAATGAAACAACTGTTTTCTCAAACTATAATTCAGACCATAATAGAATCTGGATAAGGAGAAAAGCATAGAGACTGATTATTCATTATGCTGGAGGGTCACTTTCTTGCTATCCTGATTCTGGGAGCAACCCAGTGACATCATAGTGGCTTTTTAATGTCATATTGGTTGTCTACAAAGATTACCACCTTAAAAACGAGGTGGCCTTTTAAAAGAATCTTTTAACTGAAATCTTCTCTGCATTAGATGTGCAACGTGAGCTCAAATTAAAAGTAGGAAGATGACTGCATTAGGAGCCAGTGGGTATGGACTCTTTGACCTGCAATGGCCATTTTACGATGTCCCAAAGGCAATCCGAAGGTAAGAAAGAATTTTCTATAAATTATTGGAGCAACCAAGGATTAAAATGTAAAAGGAGCGTATTTGGACTAGTTTTAAAATATAATTTGTATACTTGCTTTGCTGCCTTGAAAATAAAACTATAGAACTACTAATACCCCCCAAAGTAGTAATTTTCAATATATGAGTTTATTATGTAGAAACATTTTCATGCCTACAGGAAACCTCCAGCTATCATACTCTCCATGGGCATGATTTTGATGGCTTTGCCAAGTGTATTTTTCATGGATTTTTCACTCAAACCTGATTCTCTGTCTCAAACTATTCACAATTACTTAAATACAACATATTTCATGTTTTTGTGTCTTTCATGTACCACTGACTTTCCTTAGAGCATCCCTATTATGTTCTCTGTTAAATAATAAATCTATTCATCATTTGGGAGGACTACTCTGAGCCTCTTCACCCTAGGATAAGACTACCCTCTCTTTTGGGCCAGCATTCTACTTGTGCCATGATGTAACTATGACATGAATCAATATGTCCAGCAATTTTTGTTTGCATATCTGACAGCCTATGAGTCCCTTAAAGGCAGTAACTATATTTACATAGCAGCAGTTGCTATTGATTAATTACTATGTGCCAAGGTTTGTGATTAGAAAAATAAATGAAAATCCACGATTATATACACTTTAAATCACCACTACTAAGAATCATAAACAAAATAATGTTACATACAATATATACACTAGAAGAATAGAGAAACTTAGAGCTTAGCAAAAGTTAATAGAAAAGTTTTATCTGAAAGAAAAAAGTTTGGTATGAACAGAAGGCTACCCAATTCAATTCAGCTTGGTTCTTACAGGTCCAAAACCTTCCAGAGGCGATCCTTAAAATGTTGGTGTATCACTGGGATTATTTGTACCTACATGAGCTCTGCTAGCTGGGTATGCTGGTGCATGTCTGTAATCTCAGACTCTTGGAAGCTGAGGCAGGAGGATCTCAAATTCAGTCCAACCTGGCGTACTTAGAGAGATCTTATCTCAAAATATATTAAAAAAAATAAATACTGGGATGTGGCTCTCTGCAAAAGTGCTGGGTTCTCTCCGCAGTATCACATACAAACAGAAAGTCCTGTCATGCCTGGTTTTGTGCATCTTCTTATACTCTTTTTCATTCTTTTGTTAAATTATAAAAATATGAGGTAGCAATCACTTTTTTCAATACTTTTAAATGTTTCACAAGGGCCAGTGCAGAATTCAAAATGGAGTTGACAAATTTAAGGATGAAGTTGAAACAATAACCTCTGGAATTTCCATGTAATGTTAAAGTCTATAAAACCTTTGCAAAACATTATTTTAACTAATATTAAATGTTAAAATTAGTTTCTCCTCCCCACCACCTTTCACAGTGTAGGTATCAAAATTTTTCTAAATGAAATAGAAACAGTGATTAAGTGACCCATCCAGAGCCAAGTGATTAGTTAATAGGTAGTAATTAATAAGCAATACACAAGTAATAAATTAACTAGATTTTCAAACAACTAACTGCTTCAGTTGATATGAATTTCTGCCATTTTTGTGATCATCAGCTGGCACAAATTTATGTATGCTATCTTGTTTAACATTACAGTAATTTTAGGACATATAGATAATTATTACCCTTATTTCACTTGTACAAAAACGTCCCATGGTCAGAAAGCATTGGAAGATCTGGAACTCTAATTCAGCTTCACCTTCAGCATTCAAGCTGTTAACCACTCCACTATGCAAAGTGTTCCACGGAATAAGATTGATTCCCTTGCTCACATGGTTTATAACCATTAGTGATGGGAATGAGATGAAAATGCAAAATAATACAATGAGATTATGAAAGACAAATAATGGCTTCTGAGATCCTTTCATCTTTTTGCCATATTTTAAAGTATTTTAGAATAAATCAATCAGGTTTAGTTTAGTTCATTATTTGTTGGTATTTACAAAGTAGTAATTATCATTTTTTTTGTATTACTAGTAAGTATTTTCTGTGATGAAGACCTATCCCTTGGCAAAAAGAGATGAATTATAGCTTCTTTCCAAAACGATTGAATAAAATACCTAGTTCTTTCCTTTAATTGCTAATACCCAGAATATCATTAGAAATTTGAAATAGTGGTTTCTTTTGGTTAAAGTTGTCTTTTCCCCTTGTCTATTTCTTGTTAATATCCTAATAGACTCCAATTTTATTTATTTAATGTGTTAAATCAAGCAAGTGATTACTCCTTTTAATACTCGAATTATCTCAGATTGCCTATTGTCATTTTTTTCCCCACAATCTCATTAGTCTTTGAGTATTTCCTTGCTTTCAGGAATAAAATGTTCTGGTTTCCTTTTGTATATTTCCTGCCCCAGACTGACAGTTCATCTTCTCCAATTCAACCCCCTTTTAGTTTATGTGCTTATTGCACTTGTGTTCAGCTCTCTCTTCCTTTCTGCCCTCTGGGCATTTCCTCCAGGACATTTGTTGTTGCAGTTGTTTTTTGAAGCTCCAGTTCAAATTTTTTCAACATCAAATATTTATTCACTGCCAACTATTGATACAGAAACTCGGGATACAGAAACAAATTACTTGAGCTCAAGAAGGCTACACTGCAAGAATTCTTTTTTCATAGCTATGCATTTTAATATACATTTTTATCTTCTGATTTTAGGTACTTTGCAGATTCTAAAGTAATTAAACCTATTATATTACCTTTAAAGGTGTCATGGGCTGGGAATACAGCTCAGTGGCACAGTGCCTGCCTGGCAAGTGCAAGGTTGTGAGTTCAAGTCCTTGTACCCAAAAAAGTGTCATGAATGATAATATGTTAATTTTTCTATCAGTTTGCAGAGTGAATATTTGAAAAAATCATGGAAAATAGGAAGTCCAGGTCGAAAAGAACTGTAGTATTCCAGATATACAGTGGTTTGAGCAGGCAGAAAGCAGAATAGAGAAAAAAAGTTGGTTTGCAGGAATATCGTGAAGGAAAATAAGACTGAATTTTGTATAACAGTTTAATAAAAAGACATGATACAGACGTAGTCAAAGTTGGCCTGGAATTCCTTTTCTGTAGACTGAAAGAAAGACTATAGCATTGACAGAAATAATATAGCAAGTATGAATGGGTGACGGCATAAAAGTGAGGTATTTTGGAGGATATAGCTGCATCTTTCTATGTAATATTCCATATGGAGTATTAACAAGCTATAAAGAATAATAATATATCAATGCATTTGAAGATGTCAGAGCACCTACGTACACAGTTCCAGGTTACTGAAACTGTAGGACTAGACCAAAGTGAACAAGTGACAGTTTAGAGGGTAAGAAAAGGTGCTTTCGTTGTATGCTTAAACTCTGATTTGGCATTTGGCATAAGGCCAACCCTGAACATATTTCTCCATTAAAAGGATAATGCACGAATATGATAGCCAAGCCTGTCTAAATGTAAAAGCAGAGGTCACGTCCCTCACGTTGGCATATGCCTATAATACTGGCACTCTGGAAGGCTGAGGCAAAAGGATACAAGTTCCAGCACAGCCAAGGCAATTTAGTGAGACCATGTCTTGAAATAAAAAATTAAGGGGATAGGGATGTAGCTCAGTGCGAAGGCCCTGAGTTCAGTCCCCAGTATCACAAAAACGAACAAGCATAAACAGTCATTCTTCCTTCTACCCTGCATTGCGAACAATTGCCCGCCTCACAAGAAACAATTCTAAAAGTACTTTGGAGAAAGATAGTGAAAGAATTGGAATTTATAGTTGCTTCTTGGGGGAAAGGAAATATTCTGAACTTCAAGGTATGCCTACAAACCAGTTTTACTTCTCCATTCTGCCTTCTGCCTGCTAACCTAATCACTTTATAGATTGTAGTTCTTTCCAAGCTTTCTACGTTTTCTTATATATTCATTCGGCAAGTTGATACAAAATTGAACTTCTGGAAAAGACAAATCTGCCGCTTTCAAACTTGACACCATATGCATTTTGCAACAAGGTCAGATTATCTCCACAAGTAGAACTTCACAGCCCAATCCCTTTTCCATAGTGCTTCTTTGTTAGTTAAAAATTCACTGACACCCGTTCCTCTTTTCAAACTAAGAACCTGAAATTCCAATTCTGCAGACCGACGTTGCCCTTTCTATTTCCATCCTCAAGGGGGCTGTGTGCAGAGAGCTGCTCTTTGATTTACGTACAGAAATTCACAACACCCAAATCTTCCGGCCGCGCCAGATTAGTCACGAGGCCCAAAGCCTCAGACTACGCCTGCGCATCCGGGTTCTGTGGCATGGGCGCATGCGCCTCAGAAGGGCTTGGTTGGATCCCCTGGGGCGTTCCGTGCGGCAGTTGGGGACCATTGCTGTGGGAGGAGTCACGATCTCACCGTGGAAACCACTGCGGCGCCACTGCCCCTCCTCGCTGGCCTCGGGACTGTGGTGGCCTAGGCTGAGGGTGCTTGACCCGAGTACCCGAAAGTAACCGCCGGCCTCTCAGCCGCCGCTGCCGCCGCCGCCATGCAAGGGGAGGACGCCAGATACCTCAAAAGGTGACACCAGGCTCTGCCCTGCCTCCGGGCCGTCCCTGGGCCCAGGTGTGCGCGGTGGCTGCGAGACGTCACGGGGCAATCTGGAAGCCGGGAGAGAAGCGCGGGAGGGCGGGAGAAGGTGGCGCGTGCGAGGTCCTGCGACCCTCCTGCTCCGGTGGCCGGCAGCGCGCAGGGCGGCTCTGCTCCTCCGTCCCGGCCGGCAGGGTCCCTGCGCTGTTACCCCCGTAGGTCAATCCCGTCTGGTCGCCGAGCGCTCTGTCCTCAGCTTGGGGTTCACAGCCCCGGCGTTTTCAAAGGATGACGATGACAGAGGCGGTGGCTTTTTTTTTTTTTTTTTTTTTTTTGGTGAAAAGCTGTATTGACTGAGATGTTGCTGTCCAGCTGTTTCTGCTTTTTTGGACCCTTTCACCCATTTGACTGTCATGTGTAAAATAATACCTGTGGGAGGTTCATAATTGCATCAAAGGCTTGGCATGGAACAGGCTGGTATAAATATTTGTGGTATCATTCTTTTACATTTTTATTGATAGCACTTTGCAGCACATGATTCTGTTCATCGTGGGGAGTTGCCATCTGTGCAGAACACATCTCAATTCCATCCACATCCCTTTCTTTATTCTCTCTTCTGCTCTCCATCTCTTGGTTCCCTTCCCATTCCTTTTCCAGTTAGCTTTAAGTTGAAATCTGTTGTTTGACCTCTGTCGAAGACAAGATCATCCTCGATTAAAAAAATGATAAATTTTAAAAAGCTACCCCTCCCCAGTTAGCTATCTATGAGCCACCAGGAAAAAAAAATTCATTTGGTTGCTCTATTTTTAAGTTTCTGTTACATATTCAATAAATACTTGGTTTATTTTTATTGAAATAAATATGTAAAAGTGATATGCTTTTTGGACACAATTTCTTTATTTGAAAATGGGACATACATTATCTTCTGAAAGATAGGAAAAAATGTGAAAATACAGTTAGAGATAAAACATGCATGTTAAAAGATGGCATGAGTTCAAGTCATAATGTATTTTTATTGAATATATTTTTCCTGGCTTGGCAGTGTTCTCATCATCACAGAAAAATATTCCAAGCATTAATAGACTCTTAAGAGGGATTCACAGTGTTGTCAAATAAACTGAACTGATTTTGAAAGAGACATAAATATTACCTCTTTTTCATTGTATATAAATACCTGAAACTAGCAAATAGCCAAGCTTTATCAGTAACGTTTTTTAATAAGAATATATAATCATAACAGATAGATAGTATTTCCTTAGTGAAATCACTTAGTTAAAATTTTTTGGACAAAAGAAATTGTTTTCCAAGTATAAATTCAAGATTCTTCTATAGCAGAGTCCTGCTGTTATTCCATTTACTGATTTTTATGTAATATAGTTGTGTCAGAGGTCGTTTCTTCTTAGGATGGTTTTACTAGGTGGCTCCTGAGGCATTCTGAGACTACTAATTTTCAACCTTTGAGCACCTTTACATCAGTCTAGTATCTAGTGTACAAAAAGTAAAAATGAATCCATCACCATGGTATTTGAATTAAAATAATGTCAGAATCTGGAAAAGTTAAAAAACACATTACTTAATTTTATCCAATTTTGACAAAATAAATTTGCAGTACCTGTCTTCAGATGCATAGCTGGCATATTCGTATAGGCATAGAAAAGGCTTGTTACATGTGGCAGGGTCTTCCATTTTAATTTCTGGTTCTTCAACAGTGATTACGTATGTTTCTTTAGCAATATTTTTACTTTCCTATTTTGTTTTTGACAAGACAGCAGTATGTCAGTCTAACAGCAACATTAGTTTTAATTTCTCATTGTGGCTGCTATCACTGAATAATCCTAGTCTCTGTACCTGTGTGATATTTGTCTGTATTATATGAACCATTATAGAATCCAAACTAATGAGTTTAATTGTTGTTGTTGTTGTTGTTGTTCTGCTACTAGATAATGTTTTGATTTGATACCATGGAATGTATGCCACATAGGTAGTATGTGCTGTGTTGTTCTGGTCACTGAGGAAACAACTAAGGTATAGTTCCTATTGTCAGTGAGGTACACAGATACATAGAGTTCCACAGAGATGCAGTTTTTCTTCTTTTTTTCTTTTTTGCTTCCTCTTAAACCCCTCTAATGGCTTTCCATTCCTTTGAGTTAGAGCACCTATCCTTCATCTCAGCTCCCTCCAACCCTAATATTTTATTTAGCCTTAGAGAAATTAACTAGTTTTTCACCCAAGTCTGGGGATTGAATGCAAGTCCTTCACACTGGGCTTCATCCCCAGTCCTTTCATTTTTTATTTTGTGACAGAGTCTCCCTGAGTTGCCCCGGCTGGGCTTCAACTTGCAGTCCTCCTGCCTCAGCTTCCCAGAGTGCTGGGATTACAGATGTGCTCTACCATGTCTAGCTCAAGTAACCTTTTTTTGGTTTTCCTGTATGTTTTAGTGCTTGGTTCCTATACATCCTTTCCTCTTTGGTTCTTGCTTTGTTCTTCACCCAGTATCTTTTCTGTTTTGGTTTAATGTCACTTTTCCCAGAAAACCTTCCTTTCTTACCCCACAGTCTGGTATGGTAAACCTACTAGCTTCTCATGATACTTCATACTTTATTTTCTTCCAGTCTTAATACTTCATTGTTTTGTGTTTTCTCTGGTTCCTGAACTTCACGAGGTTAAGGTGCTGTGTGTCTTGCTTTGGGTTTATTCCAACCTCCGTGCCTGAAATACAGGTTATTAAATGAAGTTAGAATGAGACCAGAAAATAATTTGAGACAAATCATTATAGGCCTTATGAGCTGTACTGAAGAGTTGAAACTTTATTATAAACATTTCGTGGAACCACTGAACAATTTTAATAGTGAATAACATTCATTTGGTAATTTAGTAGTTGAGATCCTGGTGTTTAAAAGTCACTCAGCCAAGTGATAAAGCATGCCCTTTATAGCATGTGTACTCTACCAAATACACAACATTTAAACACTGTGTAATCAGAAATGATTAATATTGTATGCTATTAGGATGTGATTTTTGTTTCAAAACTTTTCACAGAGTGTAATCGTAGCCCATCTGTGTTGCTGCATTCCTGTCTCTTGTTGAATAATATTTCACGTGTGTCTGTACCACATTTTGTTTATCCGTAACTCATCTGTATGTAGACTTTGGGTTGCTTCTGATGTTGACTATTGGGACTGTTGTGAAGAACATTACAAGTTTTTGTTTGAATGCTTGTTTTCATTTTTTTGATATATATTTAGACATGGAATTGGTGCATCATATGGTAATTCTATATTCAGCTTATTGAAAAAAACTGATATGTTTTCCAGTGTCAGCACCTTTTACAGTTAAACCAGTAATGTGTGAGAAGTCTAGTTTTTCCACCAGTGCCTGTTACTGTCCATTTTCATTTGTTTTATAATTATGAGCATTCTAGCTAATATAAAATGGTATCAGTTTGATTCTAATGTGTATTTCCCTGATTATCAATTACATTGTGCTTCTTATACTTCTTGGCAATTTATTTTTATTCTTTAGGAGAAAATAGGTTTTTTATATATTCTAGATATCAGACCCCAATCAGGTACATAATTTGCAGGTATCTTCTATTCTCTGGATTGCCTTTTCACTATCCTGAACATCTCCTGTCATTCATTTGTGTGTGTGTGTGTGTGTGTGTGTGTGTGTCTATATATATGTATTTATCTATTTATCTGTTTATATCTATTTATCTATCTATATCTATTTATATATATATATATATATAAAACTTGGGTGAAGTTCACTTTATTGTCTCTCTAGTTGCTCTTGCTTTTAATGTCATTATTTCATAAACCATTATTCTTAATACAAATTCTTGAAGTCTTGTCCTTATGACTTTGTTTCAGCTCTTAAATTTATGTCTTTTATCCATTTTGAGTTATTACATATGATATGTGTTAATGGTCCAACTTCATCCTTTTACATGTGGATTTTCAGTTTTCCTTATCCTGTTTATTAGATATTATTATTTTCCTCCATTTCTGATTTGACCATCCTGATTGAAAATCAATTAACCCTAGATGTAACAGTTTATTCTTGAACTCTCAATTTTATTCCATTTACGTGTATTTCTATATTTGTGTTTGTACAAAGCTTACTGAAGCTTTGTAATGAATTTTGAAGTTGAGAATTGTGAGTCCTTCAACTTCATTATTGGTAATTGTAGCTATTTAGGGTCCTTTCACAGATTTTAGAGTTGGCTTTTCCATTTGTGCAAAAAAGCTATTGGGACATTGATAGGTCTGTACTGAATATGAACATCTACCATATTAATATTAGTATATTATTTATTTAGTTCTTATTAATTTGAGCAATTTTAAAAGTTTTCAGTATATAATGTTACAACTTTTTATGCCAATTTTATTTTTCTTGATACTATTGTAATGGAATTGTTTTCTTAATTCTCTCTTTAGATTTCTTGTTGCTAGCACATGAAAATAAAGTTGCTTTTTTATATGGTGACCTGTTTGGCAGATTCCTTGAATTTGTTTACTAGCTCTTAACATTATTTTGTGGACTTCTCAGAATCTTCTACATAAAAATTGTGTCATCTACAGATAAAGATAACTATGTTTTCCTTTCTAATCTGGGTGCCTCTCCTCGCCCTACACCTTATTACTCAGGTGCAGATTTTTAGTATTTGTTGTCTAAAAGTGGTAAAAGTGAGTATCTTTCTCTTATTCCTGATCTTTGGAGGAAGGCTTTCATTCTTTTACCATTAAATATGATTTTTAGCTATAGGTTTTTTGTACATGCATTTTATTATGGTGGGGAAGTTTTCTTCTATTCCTAATTTATTGAGTCTTTTTATCATGAAAGGGTATTAGGATTTTTCAAGTGGTTTTACTGAATCAGTTGCAATAATCATATATTATTCTTTCTATGCTTTGTACTGTGGTATCTTACATTAGTGTGTTTCCCCTCCTTTCATTTGTTGAGTAAAATCCAGATTGTGGTGTGTAGTCCTTTAATACACTGCTGGATTCTATTTACTGTTGTATTGAGGATATTTGTGTCTTTATGCATTGACCTGTAGTTTTTTTGTTTGTTTGTTTTTTGGGTTTTTTGGGGGTGGGGGGTTGTAGTATTTTTGTATTATGATTTGGGCTAAAACGTTCCCCCAAGAGGCCAGGGGCTGAAAGTCTTGGTTGCCAGCTCATGGTCTTTTGGTAATTGATTGTATCATGAGGGCTCTGACTTCATCCGTGGATTCTCCCATTGATGGATTCATAACTTGATGGTAATATCAGAAAGTGGTAGAAACTCAGGAGGTGCACCTTGTTGAAGGGAGGTGTGCCTTTGGGGGCTATATCTTGTCCCCAGACTCATCCTCTCTCTGACTTGCTCTCTTGCCCACCTCTCACTGTCAGCTGACATGAAGTGTAGCAGTTTTACTGCATTACACACTCCCCACTGTAATGTTACACTTCAGGCTCGGCCCAGAAATGCTGGAACCAAGTGTCCATGGACTGAAACTGGGAGGCAAAATGGGTCTCCCTCATTTTAAGTTTGTTTTCTCATGTATTTCGTCACAGTGCCAGACAGCTAACATACCTTGTCTCACTTCGGTATCAAGATAATGATGGAATAAATTAGGAAATGCTTCCTCTCCCATCTTTTGAAGTAATATGATGAAGGTTGATGTTAATTCTTTAAATTTCTCTGAATTCACCAATGAAGACTTTTGATTGTTGACTTTTCTTATTTGGAAGATTTTTGATTACTGACTCAATCTCTTGCTGTGGTTATAGTCAGATTGTTTTATATTTTAGTCAGTCTTGGTAACTTGGTTCTTTCAAGGCTTTCGTACCTTTCATAATATAATTTGTCAGTATGAAATTGTTTTTATAATTCCTTTGTAGTATTTTAATTTTTATAAGGCAGTGTCCTTTCATTTCTGAGTCTAGTATTTGGCATCTTTTTTTCTTATCATTCCAGCTAAATGTTTGCCAAATTTTTAATCTTCTCAAAGAATCACCTATTATTTCCTTAGTTTCCTGTCTTTTTTTTTTTTTTTTTTTTTTTTTTTTTTTTTTTTTTTTTTTTTTTTTTTTTTTTTTTTTTTTTTTTTTTTTTTTTTTTTTTTTTTTTTTTTTTTTTTTTTTTTTTTTTTTTTTTTTTTTTTTTTTTTTTTTTTTTTTTTTTTTTTTTTTTTTTTTTTTTTTTTTTTTTTTTTTTTTTTTTTTTTTTTTTTTT
>PVJX010021338.1:0-32070 GCA_004027295.1 Dolichotis patagonum | reverse complement strand
GGAAGGCCTGCTCATGGTTCTGTGCACTGCTCAGAGCTTACTTACCTTTGTAGCAGGAATGGGAGATTCTACTGCTTGTAAACTAGTGACACCAAAGATACTGAGTTGCCAACTACCACTTACTTGCTTTCTAAAATTATACCTTTTCCTTTCCTCAGCAGAAAACAACCTGAAGTAAATATGCACCTTTACTAGTATGAAACAATGAGGCTTTCTAATTAGTAGGGAATGACTATTCTTTGATCAATATTCATTGTTAACACTGTGTACAATGTGAAAAAATTAATCCTGTCTTGTTTCCATGGTAAACACCATGTAGACAATACTGTTCTTAGAAGGCAGAAAAAACCTGCAACTTCTCCAATTAATTTCCTTAAAAATCACAATTGCTTTTTGTAGTAATTCTTTTCACTGTGAATAACATTCTCTTCTACCTCATTCCATCTCTAAATGTCCAAATCAAGTGTACCTTGCTAAAACCTACTATGTCCCTAACAAAATAAAAAGCAACAGTGATATTTTCACAAAGATTTTTCTAATTCTCTGACACGTGCTCTCTTTAGAACTTCAGTAATACTTCAATTCTATTCATATGTCCTTTATCTCTTCCTATATTATAGTATACCTTTTTTCTTCCTAACATCTTCTGTACTAGATGATAAGCCTCCTCTAATTTAGCTCTGGATCACCACCAAAATACAACAATATAATGCCTTACACAAAAATAGATGTTTCACTGCTAGTAGAAAAACTTACAAACTTCAACTCAATATACATCAACATTTAGCTCCAATGAATGAAGGTCCCTGATATCCTGCTGAACTGTACATAGGATCACCTTGCAGTATACTTCTCCAGCCTGAAAACAGCTGCAATCCCTTCAAAATTAATTTTTATTTAATTAGTTGGAAATGTCTATTAAAATGGACTATAGGTCATGCTATCATGCAAAATTAACCAAGTAGTTAAAAGGCAATAATAATGAGGTAGGCAGTATGTGGGCTGTTATTTTTAAAAACTAGACTTATTTAGATAAAATTGTGAAGGGTAGATGTTATATTAAGAAAGCGATAAAACTTCTGTTTTAAAAACTACAACTCAAGAAGTTTTAAATTGCTAAGTTTTAAGATGTAAAACAACCCTGTAGTTTCTGTCAACAGTTTTTTTTTCTTGTTCTCTTTCCCAGTTCCTACAGGTAAAAGAAGCCCACAGCTGCCACTTTAGGGCTTCAGAGAGTCACTTGGAGCTATTCATTCAATAAGCAAAATGAAATCAGAGGATAAAGTAAAAATAATTATCTTTAGAAAAATATTTCAATCCGATGAAATACCTTGTTCAGAAAATTAAATGGAAAGCCTTCTCCTGTTAGATTCTTTGAAAAGTATAGAGTGAGATTGAAACTATAAAGAATTTCAATAGCTTTTTCTAGATTCAAAAATCTTTCATCAAAAGTGTTATTTGAGCTGAGCATGCTGATATGGCCTGTAATCTCGCTATGTAATAAGCTGAGGCAGGATAATCAAGTTTAAGGCCAGCCTGGGCAACTTAGTGAGATCCTACATCAATAAATAAATAAATTAAAATCAAATAAAACTTTTAATTAAAAAGTGTTATGTGATACCAGGGCTATGGTAAGGCTTAGCACTTTGCTAACTGTGATCAGAAAAGATATTACACTTAATTTACCCAGTATACAAAGTAATGATCATGATTCTGTTTTCTAATTTAAAAAGTTAAGGCCATTGTGTATCTTACTACATATTCACACAAGATGTTTAATGATGTTTAGATGGTGAGCTAATTACACTGAACAAAACTCTTTAGGTAACAGCTTTATTGACTAATAACTAATCATGGATGTGCTTGGAAACACGATTTTAAACTCCACTCACAAACTTATGAATAAGCTATATAACTGTCTACTATTTTTCTAAATACTCCCTATAAGAGTAGAATCATGTATTACTGAAACTACATGTTATATATTTATAAATTATTTCTTTTTTTAAAAAATGCCAATAGTTCCCAGTTTAAGACATATCATTTTATGAATCAAAATTATCTACGAAGATATTAATTTGTCTTAAATTAGATAAGGGCAATATTTGCTAATTCTCAAAGGCATTACAATCATAACTTTTAAAGCAATATCCCAACAGATACCAAGATCACTGAAGGGGGAGGGGATATGTCTCATTTTCACTGCAATTTCACTGCAAATTTTCATTGAGTGGTACTTTTTAAAAAGTTTTATCTAGCAAGGGTAGTATAAAATTTCACAAAGAATAAACTTCTTAATTTGAAGACTCCCAGAAGACTCAGTATAAGAAGTCTGACTTGGTTTTCAAATAATAGGTGAAATCTGATCCCTCTTGTGACTGGTTCAAGTGTTTGTAGGCGCCCACTTATACTTATTTGTTGATACTGGATATGGCTAGATTATATCAAATTAAAACAAGAATAATTTTTACAAACTAAATGTTCAACTGGGTTACACAGGTTTTGAGGGTGACAAAGAAGAAATTTTTATAGATGTCAACTGTATTTAAGCTGTCCCCTTCAATCTAAGCTCTTGCACAATATCAGTGTTAGCAGATAAGACAAAGGTCTTTAAGCAACAAATCTATTACTGAATTTCTAATCAAATTAATGATTAAAGAACAAAATTTTGAACTCAGTTTAGAACCTAAACATATTGGTGTCTCAAAAGCAAAAAGTAAAAATAAGGTTGGGATTGCAGCTAAGTTTGAAGGTCCTAAATTTAATTCATAGTCCAAAAAAGAAAAAGTAAAGAAAAAAAAGTGGTACCTGAAAAGTTAATGCTTTCAATATATTTCATTTAAAATAATTCTCAGCTAATATAATGTTGTCTTCTAAACAAAATATTCAAAATACATTAACATGGGCACTTTGGCATTTAACAAGTAAGTATTTACCTAAATGATTTTTTAAATTCTACATACAAAATAATAACCTTAAATTATTTTAAAAATACTATTAACAAATATACATATTTACAAAGTATTTTTATCCATGCTTGGTTCGTTTAACCAATACCAATCAGGTGAATCAGTTAGCTTTGCTTTACAGGCTTCTAAATCAATAATAAAATCATATACACAGAGACTTAAAAAAAAGCTTTTTATGTGTGTCATATGTGTTTCTGTACTTTGTTATCATAATGCTAGAACATTAATCTCTTTTTCAAAAAAAAGGCAGTTAAAGTTACTAATTCATTGGTAAAGGGAAAAAAACTTTCTTAAAATTTTAAATAATTCTAGTAAGAAATAGGGAGAAAAAAGGTCCTATCGGTATTGTTATTGAACTTAACCAATTATAAAATAATCCCTGAAACTAATGTTTTCCTCAAACAGTTTAATAGTTTGCTAGGTGCCCAAAGATACAATTTTATTCTACTAGTCCCTTGACACAATGAAAGTTAACTTTCCTTAATTATCCTAAGAAAAACCAGCCCAAGGACTCACCCAACTGTAATGTGATAAACCAATATGTTTCCAGACCAAGATTCAGAGCTTAGCTTGGAACAGCAAAACAGCAAGAGACGTGATACATACAAATTTTGTCAAAAGTAATGAACAGTGTGTTTAACTGGAACTTAATAGGACTCTCTGAGTTTCCGGTAAGTCATTCACAGACAAAGCTATATTCCTAACACTGAAGAAAGTATAGTAGAGTAAAAAAAAAAAAAAAAAAAAAAGCATGAAAGTCATTCACAGGTATACTTACAGATCCTCGGAGAAATAAAATTGGAATCCCAATTCCAAACTTTCCCTGTAAGATGTCCACAGCTGATAACAGAAGGAATGCTTGTGGACCAAAGTCTTGTGATGTATCATCCGAATCACTAATAGAATGGCAATGATTCAATCTATAAAAGAGATAATATATTAAGAAATCATAGATAAGGTATGTACTTTTAGAATTAAAAGATTTAATGTAACAACTGTCTTAAAAGTGCCAACTGCTCAATTATCTAAGAGGTACCAACTGTTTCAGAAGCTACAAGGTTCATTACAGCCAAGAGTATGTGAAACATCTAAACCATGAAAAAATTTATCATTGTAGAGTGTTATGCTAATAATTCTCTTCTCATGCTCTAGAAGCCAGGTGCAAGAAAGCAGAGGTACAGGATCACAGCTAGAACAGCAACACTTGATCAGTTACACATCAGACCTTTGTGTTAGGTTTTGTTGAAAAAAAAAGGAGAGGGGGTTATTGCAAAAAATACAATTTTAAATTTAAAATCTTAAATTTTAAAAATTTTAAATTTTAAAAAATTTAAAAAAACAAACATCCCTATGCAGTAAATTGTTACTTTTAATCTTAATGACTATGAAATATGACACAAATATTGATAAATCTTTCATTTAAGAACATTTAAAAGTTAAATTTCTAAGTCATCCTTCAGGTAGATTTGAAATTATCATTAATACAAATGAGAATTCTTTATATTAAAACAAAAAGAATTCTTAAAGAAAATCAAATAAATAGTTAAAATACCTAATCCAATTGCTTCCCTTCAAATAAATTATCTTTGAAATACTGATAAAATATTTTAAAATTCCAGATAAAATAACATTTGGAGGGGAAAAAAAAACCCCAATACATTCAATTTTATTCTCCTACTGTAACCTGTTTAGTAAAATTCTTAGTTGATATTCACTTCAAACAGGAAACTATATATATAGGTGCCAAATGCCTGTAAAGTACCATTTTACAAGTTTCAATATATATTACTGAAATTATCACAATATATTAAAAGTTTTATAAATTTCCAGTTTGACTTTTAAGTTAAACAGTTTCATTTTTAATTTTCAGATGAATTACTTTAGCTGCTTACTTATTTCTAAACCAATCACATTGTGGTCAGAGAACGTGGTGAGTTGGATAACAACTCATTGAAATTTTTTGAAACAAGCTATAGTCTAGTACAGGAGTCAGAAAACTTCTTGCATAAAGGGTCAGACAGTAAATACTTTAGGCTTACTGGATCACAACTGGATCTGCTGATAATTATTTAATTCAAGCAGCCAAAATAAACAAAAAGGCATGGCTATGTTCCAAGAAAATTGAAAGCTGAGCCACAGTTTGCAACCCCTGATCTAATACATAATCAATATTTATAAGCTCTCCAGGTATGTTTGAGAAGTAGAGGCTCTCATTCAGTGTTTCCTAATCAGAGTGTTGTAAATACATCCTAGGTGTACCAAAAATAATCACCATTTGCCATGTAGATCATGAACTAAAAAATTGACATATATTGCTTGAATTGTTTGGTAGAAGGTTCTGTATACCATGTATCTCACAAATAAAATTTGTTAATATGTTGATCAAGTTTTCTATAACATACTAATTTTATGACTGTTTAGCTTACTAATAATTAAAAATTATATCAAACTCTCACTATGATAGTGGTTATTGATTTCTTCCAGTTCATATCAGTTTGTACTTTATTTGGGTAAAGTGTTTGTTTTGCTTTGCTTTAGTGCATGAAACAATTATATCTTCTTTACATAAAAATGTCTCCACCCCAATAACATACCTTTTATGTTACAGTGTATAATTACTATACCCAAATGTACAGCTAACCCAAGATGTCATTTATTTTATTTTTTAATAAACACACAGTTAAATTCACTGTATTTGTGTGAAGTTCTACAAATTTTAACACACCCATAGGCTCATATGCAGCTGTATCTAACCTTCACCAAAACCAGGACAAACAACAGGATTAAACATGGCAGAGTAACATCAGTAATAAAATACAGCCTCACCAGGACCTGGAATTGAGGTAACTGCAAAACAAGAACTTGGTAAAGAAAAAATTTAAAAAGGAGCTCTCTGAGAATTGGAAAGGAACCAACAGGAAAACTGGGAAATGACAGACAAGCTAGAAAAACTGAGCACAATGCAGACAAAAGGACAAAGCAGCCTGAAAAGGTCACCTAGCTCCCAGGGAAGGGCTCTGCTAATACAAGGTAAGCCCAAAGAGGATCACCAGCTCCAGGGAGAAACAATGGATCGAACCAGTAGCTAGCTCCAAGAAAAACCCAAGGTCATTGAACAGTGAAAAACCAGCATGTGGTTTTCCTCTAACAGTGCACTCCATTTGTATGGCATGCTCAAGTTGGAGAAGAGATTCCGTGCAGCACCCACTATATTTGTATTATCCAGAGCCATTTTAGAAGGGGGTTAATTGTTTTAAGACTGAATAATATAAGAACTACAGAACAATTGCATTTTTGGGTTCCTGGGACCATCCTATAACAGTGGCTGGGTAGAAACCGGCCACAAGAGATAGCCCTGGAAGGCGGGCAAGCTAGACAGAACCTCCTGAGAAGGTAAAGCTCAGCCAGAAAAGGACGGGGGTCCAGGCTTCCAACTTGAGAAGCCACGCCAGTCATGAGTGGCTGTTGGAGGTAGCTGGGTTTCAAAGTGCTGGCATTAAGTCCAACAGACTACTCGACCTTTCTATCATGCCACCGACACTCAGCACGGAGCTCAGTAGTCTGCTGGCTTTCCCCAGTTAGCAACAGGATCTTGGATGTACTCTGGCACAGCCTGGGGTGTACGGGCAGAGGGAACTGGAGGAGGGTGGGGCAGCTCACAAACCAAAGACATAAAACTAGGTGGAGACAGCCATGCCTTGGGTGCACAGAGGGACACAGAAACTAGAAGTTATTGCAATGAATACAGCTCAATAGCAAAGGATTGTTTCTTAAGGGGGAAGTTTAATGACTGACTTGAAAGCTATCTTCTTTTACAATGTAATGTTATGAATTTTCTTCCCAGTATCCTACATATTTTGTGTGTATTTCATACAGGTCAAAATACTTTTTGATTTACTTTGAGATTTCCTCTTAGATTCACAGATTAGTTTGAAGCGTGTTATTTAATTTCCAATAGTTTAGCAACTTCTCTCTTGTCTTCCTGTTATTGCTTTCTAGTTTATTTTCATTATATTAAAATAATACTTTACCTAAATAGAATACTTCTCAATTTCTAAGGTTTGTTTTATGACCTAGGGATTTACATTGCACAAATGTTCCACATGCCCTTAAAAAGAATGTGTACTCTGCTGCTGCTACATGGATTCTGTTATAAAAATTTAAAAGTCGCAGTTTGTCAAACGGTTCTTTTTACTTCTCCTTCAGTTTTTTGTCTACTAATTATATTAGTTACTAAAAGAAGGTGCTAAAGTCATCAAGTATAATTGTGGACTTTTCCATTTCTCCTTTCAGCTCTGTAAGTTATTTTGTTAAATGTATATACAGTTAAGATTATATCTTTTTTATTACAATGGTTAAATTTATGTATCAACTTGGTTAGGCATTGGTGCTCAGTTATTTAGCTGGACACTAAGTGTTGCTGCAAAAGTGTTTTATAGATGAAATTATTATTTGCCATCATCTGACTTCATATAATGAACATTACCCTCAATAATGTGGGTGAATCTCATGCCATCAGTTGAAAGCCTTAAAAGCAAAAACTGAGGTTAGCTAGAGATGGAATTCAGCCTAAAGACTACAACATAAACTCCTGCCTAAGTTTATAGGCTACCTCCCCCATAAAATTTAAGAAAACCAACTTCCCCAAGTGTCTAAACCAATTCCTCAAAATCAATTCTATCAAATCCTTCCTCCTTAGCCTACTACACGTACACACAGACACACAGATAGACAGACACACACACACACACAGATAGACACACACACACACACACACACTCACTGGTCCTGTTTTGTTGGAAAATCCTGACTAATAAATTGCCGAACTGACTCTTTAATATCAAGCAATGTCCTTCTTTATCACTGGTAACATTTTTCCTTCTCTACTGCGAATATGAAAACTGCAATTAGTGTTTTCATATTATTCCTCTTTTAAACTATGTAATTATAAGTGCAGTGGATTTCTTATAGACAGCATATAAGATAAAGTCACACTTAAAAGTTGCTTTTTATCATTTATACCTTTAAATGATATTTTTGGGCCATTTATAGTTAATGTAACTAATGGTATCTTTGGATTTGGGCCCACCATTTTATTTTCCATTGTAAAAAAGTAAAATAATCTAAATTGTTCACTTTTTAAATTTAAATCAATTCATCATTGTGTTTAAAAATCTTTCAACAAAAATTCAATTAAATATATCTGAAAAAAGAAGGGAAGCAAAAGACTTTTAGAGCATCCATGAGAAAGAAATCTTTACCTGGACCTGCAATTATCACAGCATTTTTCAGTTCCCATAATACCCAAGGAGGCTTTTTGTAGCTTTTTGTCTTCAAAATGAGACAAGATGATCCTATCCAAGAGAAAAATTTAAAATTAATAAAAGAACAAAAATATGCATATACTAAATTCATTGCTAAAAATGAGGTGAAGTCATCCTTAATTGATTTACCTGGTATTCAACACAGTATCTGAGTTCTACTTCCTAGGGCACAAATAAAGCTGCCTAACCAGTCAACAGTCTATATTGACTAGCCTGAGCATTGCTCAGGCAGGCGTTACTTCAACCAGTTGATTCTTGTTTGCATGAGAAACACTTGTACATCTATTTGTTTTATATCAATTGTTTTCTGCATACTTTTTAATTTAGAATGTTGGATTCACCTTTGCTGTGTATCTAATAAAATCTAATAAGTATTTCTGATTATTTTCTTTCACTAGTCTGTGTTTATTTTGTGAAAAATAACCTACAGCTTTGCACTACAATCTATAAAAACTCTTATCGTAAGTACATTAGACAATTTTAATACTTCTCCAGAACCTAGTGATATACTTTCACAATACAGAATGGACACGTTTGGGACACCAAGGCTGAATAGGAAGGAAGTGCAAAAGCGCTACAAAAGAAAAAATTGAAAAAGAGGGAGAAATGTTAGCATATCAAAGAGGAAGTCTGTGTTATGAAATGGAAAGACAAAGAAGA
Source organism: Dolichotis patagonum (assembly GCA_004027295.1). Taxonomy (NCBI): domain Eukaryota; kingdom Metazoa; phylum Chordata; class Mammalia; order Rodentia; family Caviidae; genus Dolichotis; species Dolichotis patagonum. The sequence continues at coordinate 23,117 of PVJX010021338.1, read as the reverse complement.
TGTCTCCTTATTGTCAACTATTCATAATATATAAATAATAGAACTTGAAAGAAGAAACGAAACTAAAAAAATTCCAGTAGTGCTCAATGATTATAATAATTCTATGGGGGATATAGACAGAGTTGACCAACATCTAACTATCTACCTTATAATCAAAAAGTGAGGAAAAATATTACTATAAAATATTTATGCCCCTTCTGAACCAAATAATATGGAACTCATTTGTTATTTATTCAAAACAAGGGAGTTCAAAAAGTCATTTGCAATCTAGATTAGGTCTGACAGCCCAAATAATTGAAAAACATCTGGTAGTGAAACATCAATCAGGACATCCATCATCAGCGTCTTCAGCATAATGTCTAGTGGGCAGACATTTTATTGAAATTATACCACCCAAAGAAAAAACATAAAGGCCAACAAACAGTGTAAAGTATGTTGTTCAAACAAAGACAATAATGCAAAAAGAATTCGAAGACTACATAGTACTGTCCAGACTGTAATGTTGTGTTAATTGAATATTTTATGATACATCATACACAGAAAAATTATTGAATATAAAATATAAATTTGATAAAATTGTCATTTTTTTATATTTCTTGTGATATTATCTTATAAAAATTAATTTAAAAAGATGAGGTTTTTGGTAATCTTGTATTTAAATAATTGGATTGGTAAGTGACTAAAAATTCAGGACATTTGTAATATAATATTCATTCAAAACACTCATAATCAATAACAAGCCTTTTTTCTTAGACCCATGCTATTAATTGATATAAAGTGCAAAAATACATACTGCCGCCTACATCTGCTGGAATGAAGATATTTTTCCATTTTTGCCACCATCTTTAACTTGTAGGATCGAAACTTTTCATTATGTATCTCAATAAAGTGGTGTCTGTCAATTAAAAATATCACAGGATTATTTAAAACTGTTAGCAATTTTGCTATTTTTTTAATTAATTAGTTTTCAAAACCCACACTTCTATCAACATTCCTTTCACATCCAGAAAGTTCTCTTGCACCCCTTCCCAGCTGTGTCTTCCTTGACATATTTTTGGCTGTTTGCAAGTCTTCTGTTACATAGGAATTATGACCTTTCCCTAGAAAAAGGTTATTACATTTATTTTCTATAATTAATTAAAAGTATCTATATAAGAAATGGTGGGTAAAAAAGGCACATTGCTCCAGCATAAGCCTTAACCTGTATAAACTCTTCAGATGTCTGTCCAGTCCTTGAAAAGTTTGTATTATGGGATATTTGAGGATACCACTAAAGTATCAGAATTAAATTTTTCCTCAAGCATTTATACTGATGTTATGTTTTGGCCATAATACTCAACATCTTTAAAAATTTTAAATAACATTAAAAATATATTTGTTCATTGTTTTAAAAAAAACCAGGACTGCAATAACTCATCCTAACTGTTCACTGATAGTTCTCTATGAAGAAACTCTGTGACTTCAAATACTTTTGCATACTTTTCTAAGAATATATAAAAATCTGCGTAGAACTGTTCTTCAGATATTACAAAAGTTTAAAAATGAAGTACTTAAAAGATCTAAGTGATAACACTGATCCTAATCAAAAGGCTCTATTCAACCTTCTGACTGATCAAAATAATCCCTGTACAATTCTCAGGGAATTCTAGGAATACTGAATGATTTGTTATTCAGAAACATTCTTGTAACTGAACGCTACCAACTACCATGCCCTTCTATGTAACCTGCACGCCCATCCCATTTTCTTCCAACTGCTAGGTTTATTATCTCGCTCATCTCACTCTTCTTGGCTCAAGACAAATATGAGTTTTGGGAAGTTTTGTTTGTTTATTGTTTTTGGCTTTATTTACTGTGTTCTTCTCCTGAGAAAGCATTAACAAGGAAAACCAGTTCCTACATCCTCAGAACTAGATGATCTCATACAGTTGGTTTAAGTGACTTCATTTAAATAATCTCATCAGTATTCACACCACTTTTGAGAAAATAAAACTGTAAGTCCCTAAAAAAGAAAAATTCTAAGAACAATACCATTCATGGAAATCCGTTAGAGCTAGTTTACCAAACTGAGATCATTTTGCAAATTTGATCACCATATCTATTCTTAAAGGATCATTGTATCTATCAGGTTTGCCTCTTAAAGATAACAGAACTGTGAGCAGTGGGGGTTTGCCTGTGGCGTAGCTTCTGCAATAAGAAATATAAAATTATATAACAAGGACTCCAAGTGTAGCTCAGTGGCAGGGCCACTGACTCCTATGGGAGAGGCCCTCAGTTCAATTCCAAGCATCACAAAATAAATAGAAATAAAATTACATAACAGTTACATGACAATTTAACAAGTTTGTCACTGATATTTATCACAAAATAGATTATCTAACTTTTGTGAATTAGTAACCATTTCAATTGAGAGTAATCTCACTTACTTTTAAACTTCATTTTCTTCTAGAAAAAGTTTATCCCAGAGATGACACAAATTTTCTACCCTGATTGCTCTAAGGCATTCTTTCCTTTAGGACTCATATGAAAAATAACTTATCCATATGAAAATTTCAAGAAGCTGGCCTGCCATACCCAAAGGTTCAGCAGCCACTGATTCAACCAACTTCAAGTCAGAAACACAGGCTCACAATGTTTGCATCTGCACTGAACATGTACACTTTTTTTCTTGTCATTATTCCCTAAACAATAAAGTAAAACAACTACTTACAAAGCATCTACATTGTAACAGTTATTATAAATAATCTAGATATTATATACAAACAGTATGCCATTTTATATAAGGGATCATCCCCAGAATTTGCCATCTCTGGCAATCCTAGAAGCAATACCCTGCACATACTACAGTATGATGATTATATGATTTCTCCGGCACCATAGGTGATTACTAATCACTGTTATTTCTTGTTAAATCTTAATGAAACCACCATTTAGTATGTCCAGGTAATCATGAAATAGTTATTGATGAAACTATAAAGCCACAATAAAAAACTCAAGCTGTTAATGGTTTCAGCAACTAGGGTAACATACAAATAAGAACTAGTAGGAATCAACTTATATTTGCTATATCTCAGATTTAATACACCACACACAGCTGTGTTGTATCCCAATTATATTAATTCATAAAAAGTTTGATATAGACATTGATGTCAAAAAGAAAAGAATTTTTCTGTGTAGGGAGAGGATGGTTTTACTGTTTTTAAGTTAAGAAGCAAAAGCTATTGATCACTTTTAGAAAAAATTTAGACTTTACAGCAAATATTTTTGCCTAACTAATCTCTATTATTCTTTCAGATACTGCCTAAACCATCATATCATCAATGAAGCCTTACCTGACTTTTTTGACTCTGTAAAGATCACATGCCATTATGTACTCTACTCACTACATTTTCCATCATAGCCCTTAAAAGTTTTAATTTCCTTCATCATATTAACACATAGCATCAAGCATATTCGCATGATGCACTTAATAACAAAATTTGGTCACTGAAATTTTCAGATGCAAAAAGAGAAAAGTAAAATAAACCCTGTACATCCACAAATGTATGATTCTCTAGTTAAGAGCTAACATTTCCATTATACTATGAATTCTATGAAAGAAGGTTCTCAAGCACAGTGGTCACTCAAAACACTGATGAATCGTGAAGACAAAACTTGCATTGGATAGGTACTCACTCATTACAAATGATATACCCACTGAAAAGTTCAATTTATTCGGAAACATGAAGGTATGTATTTTTAAAATAACCTCATGTTGCCAAGCTCATCTGTTACATGTACAGGCTTTTCTCTTTTCCTGAGGCTTTTGTTCTTTATTATAAATGAAAGAATGAATTAGTAAATTCTCCTCTAAATTTTTGCAAGATTAAGCTTTTCTTTCCAGTCCTTTGATATTTCCTTTCTAATATCAAAGAACTTAAGTGCCAAAAAAATAGCTATTTAGTACTTAAGTAGAATGATTTCCTGGAAATTAAACACTTAATATTTTTATGTTAATCTGTCAGTGATTATCATAGTCAATAATTTTTATAGTTGAGGAGAGATGGGATGCTCTCATGAAATTAACCAAGGAAATGTAAAAGACATCCATATAAGGATTGGTAGAAAGATCTTAGAATAAGTACTTATTATTGTAATATGAGAAGACGCAACAATAAACAATACCTGAAATAATTATGGTTGAAGACATATTACAACTTGATAGGATCTAAGGTAAAAAAGAAAATATTCACTGATACACAATATCAGTGAAGATTATCAAAGAATAGCCCTGAATTAGTTAATTCCACACACCACTGAGCCAGGAGATTAGGTCATCTCCCCTTTATGGCAGAACTTATCACAAATGTTTTTCACAGATATCCTCTGCTTTTTGTTTGGGGTTGGATTTGGCAGGGGATTTTAAATGCACTCAGCAAATTACATACATGTAATTTTGGACAGTACCTCAAAATTCTTCATGGAAAAAGAAATTAGCAAGGTAAAAGCAATAAATGTTTTTACCTATTTAAGTTAAAGTCTGCTGGAGCCCACAGTACATGACAAGAACTTGAAAGTCCATCTCGGCCAGCTCTACCGATTTCCTGGTAGTAGGATTCCATTTCTTTAGGTGCGCCATAATGAATGACTTTGCGAATGTCCGACTTATTAATGCCCATTCCAAAAGCTATGGTAGCTATTACACACTGAGAATAAATAACAACACAGTTTGACAAACTAAATACAGAACAAAACTTTCAAGAAATTAAAATTTGTTCCCTCAAGTCTCTGGCATAAAACTGAATTTAATACAATTTTATCCAGTCACTTATAGATTTAAAAAAAATTATCTGCCCAATTTACAGATTTTTTTAGGTTTCTTTTTTTTTCTTTTAAAGGGGGTAAAATTAAACACAACAAAACAGAACAAAACGGGACATAAGAAAGCATAAATTTCAAAGCTAGACAACCAGAGATCTTCACTATCTGTCATATTGTCTCTTGTTTTCTTCCAAATGATTGTTCATATCTTTGCATATGGGGAGTTCATGCTAAACAATATAGCCAATCTTTCACAAGATGTCCAGCTCATTGGCTCCCACTTGTTAAAGGCGGGGGGAAGACACAGACACGTCACGGGATGGGGGACAGGACAACATGAGATGTTTGATTCTCAGCTCTAGCAGGCTCACAGCTGCCCCCCAGAGAGGGGAGGAGCTCCTTGTTCTCCCAGCACCCAAGTCACCGCGTGGTGCAGGTCCCAAGGTGCCAGGGTCTCTCCCTTGCAGGCCACCGAAAGTCTGCCACACTCACAGCCGCCCCCCAGAGAGGGGAGGAGCTCCTCCAATTTACAGTGAACATAAAATGCTCTCTAGAAAAAGTAGCATATAAAAAGGTATCTCTCACCATTTTGTTAATATATAATACAAAGGTTCTTAAAATGTGTATTGTATTAAATTATAACTTTTGCATTACTATAAAGTTTTGAGTGTTACATCTGACTGCAGATACTTTAACATAATCCTAATATGGAAATTTCTCAATAATGATGGTACAGTGAAATATAAGTTTATCTCTGCATATTTAAGATAGTAAAACTGATATATATGAATCTATAGAAATGAGATTTACATGATTGGGGAAAGATTAAGGAAGAATTAGTAATAAGTACACAGAAAACTTTAAAAAAAACTTATAAAAGTATTAATAAAAATACAAAAAGGCAAGCAAAGTAGCCATAACACACCACATTGTTTAAAGGTAAAAAGCATTTATAGACTGTGTATATCTCATATATTCATCTAACCAAAATATGATATAAATAAACTGAGAGGAAAGGTAAGAAATGCATGGAGTGAGTAAGGAAAGCAGAGTACAGAATGTGACAGTGACAGAACCTCCATCCTGCAGATTGCAGCGTCACCAGATAAATGCCTACTAAGCTAGGAAAAAATTAAAGTGACAGCAGTGCACACAAATCATGGCAGAATACAGCAACAAACATCTACATTCTCAGAGTTGGGATAGGAACTGAAGTGATGATGTAAGGAAGGGCTGATTTCCACTGCAAACATGGCACAACAATTTGCATGTGTAACTAATGAAAATTAAAGTGCTATTTTGAAAAAGAGAATTGCTAAGACGAACTAGGAGAACAAAAAAGGAAAGGAAGAACAGGATAAATGAGAAAAAAAGAAGAAAGATAATGGATAATTAAAGAATGCACAAGAGAGGTAAGAGAAAATTACATGAATGAACATAAGTAAAAGCTTTGGACAAAGAAATTCTAGGCAATTTGGCTTTATTTAAGCGTCAGTGAACAACACAATAATCTTAACCACATTATTTTTATTTTTTGATACTTGGAATTGAACTCATGATCTCACACTTAATAGGCAGGTGACATGCCACTGAAATATATCCCCAGCCTAAACAAGTTATTTTTAGATGAGATGAATTCCAGACTTTATTTTCAAAATATCCCTGCAAACTTTCAGGTATGAATAAAAATGTTTATCAATGTTATTCATAATTTAATTCTAGAAAGGAAATAAATTCAAAGCATCTTGAGAGAGCAAATGAGAATATAAAAAGATACAAAACTGCAGATTAAACGCAATGAATGGTTACAGATTAATAATGCTGTTCTGCATCTAAATGTGGTTGTATTTGGTTATAATACGGGAAATAAAAGGTTTTTTTTAAATTATGAGGTAAAAAACATTAAATTTTTAAGCATTATTCATTGGGAGTTCACTAAGAGATCAGCTCTACTTTTAGGTTCACACTGAAGTATAAATAAACCGAGGAAAGTTAACATTTAGAATTCTGTACATGTATGCAATCAGCAGTAAATAATGGCAAGCAGTCAATTCCAAGAGCACCAGGCTATTCTACAAAGATAATGAAATGTATTTTCATCATCTTGAGAAAGGATATGAGAACTTTCAGTGCAAATGTGACACATCTGAGCCATTTAAAAAGTCAATGAAAGACTCCACAGAACAAATTTAGCTATCAGCCTGGGTACTGATGGTGGGCTTTTTAGAGATTTCAATGACACAAAGAGCCCCTTCCAACACATGTGCCATAGGTTCAATACCACTGGCCTGGGTGAAATAATCAATATAAATTCATTAATCTTCATAATGTAGCTAAAAATTTGTAACATCCTATCACAGAAAGGGAAAACAGAGCAGCATATGTACAAAAATCTTTCTAGAAACTAAATATAATTAAAGATCACTGTGAGAATTTTTTAAGCCATATTTCAAAACAGTAATGTTTTAATGAAGGTATGTATTGGAAAGAAAACCAGATGTCCCAAATAACGTCAGCCATCAAAAGATAACCTGGATAAAGTTTGTGCTCTGTCATATTTTTGGGAAAAGGTTTAGTTTAAAATAATTAGTAATTTCTCAAGAAGAAATCAATGGTCTGTTAATGGCTTGAAGAATGATTCCTATTAAGATTTAGTAGTAACAGCTTATAAATTTTATCTATAAAACTATTCACAAATATGGATAAAATCTCTTAAGTAGTTATGAAATGATTCTTATCTGTGGAAAAAAAGAGGAAGAAAGAGAATAGTTGTTTTGAAGCAGATAAGCATTACAGCAAAGTGCATTTTATAGACATAACATTCTTGCTATGTCTGTATGTATGTAAGTAGAACCATACTTAGAAGTTGTTTGCACAATGTTGGCTTGAGGTGGATAACAACTACCTATCACAGAAGGGTCTGCACAGAGATAAACATGTCAGAGTCCAGTTAAGTTCATCTCCTCACTTAAGAGAAGGGCTACTGCACAGATTTCAAGTGACTGTGATTATGAGACAATGCTGACAATGTCAAGTTGCTGATTTAAGTCTGCTCATGACTGGAATTCAAATCTTCACAGATATTCTCTAAGACACCCACTGAACCAGGCCAATCATTTCAGAAACCTCAGCTCCAGTACTAACCTAATAACTTCATGAAAACTTCTCCCTTTCTTCACATTTTCATCTCAACCTCAGTCCTACTTAATGCTGCCAGTCTGTTTCCACAAGGTATGACTAAAACCCATAGTAAATGTTTAAATACAAATAAACACCTTATGACAGTATGCAAAAGATAAGAATGTCATTAATCCCCCTCAAAAATTCCTCCTTGCTTCAAATACACTTATTCCACGATTCTTGCCATTTTCACAAGGAGTTCTGGGTCCTCATTTGTCCATATCTTTTCAAAGTTGCCTCAATGCCTTGAACCTTGACAGTAATGGCAATTCTGGCAAATAAAAACATTACAGTGTGTTCCCCTCCACCTTCTTTGGATCTGGCACAGTATGACTTCTGGCTCATCCCCAGAGTCAAAACTAACATAAAAGGTAAACATTCGAATAGATTCAGGACATTAGTTCAGGCCACCGCAGCGTAACTGAAGGCGCTCACAACAGAGGACATGCAGAACTGGAGTAAAGTATGTTGGAAATGAACAAGAGTTCATTTGAGGGGAGTCTTTGAGGGGAATTGATGGCAGTGTGATTTTGACTGTAACAAATTTTAAAACTTGGTTAACCATACTCACTGTATTTTTTTTTTATCTTGCCACATACAGTCACAATCACCAAGCTCAAAAACATAATGGAGCAGCCAATAATAGTGTTTAAACTTTATTCTGTGGCACCTGAAGGACTATAAGGTTTCTGGGAGTCCTCTTTTCCTCACACTAACTTTGACCAGAATTATTCTACTTTAATCTGCTTTACCTATTAGATAAAAGTTCAATTAGATTAACAATTCCAAAGCTAAAGCAGTTAAGCCTTGCCTACCTGTTTGCACATTTTAAAGCTACCTATTCCCTGGCCAACCAACTCATTTAGCACTTTTCCCTAACAGTGTCACACTTCCTCTTCACCTATATTTATACCACTTTTACTCCACAGTTTTTCCCTCCCCATTTCTAAACCACTGATAATTTCCTATGCATTATCAGACCACAGTCCCCACCTGCTAATCTTTCTTCTTGAAATTCTACAACAAATTTTGTGGCCCTTATCACTGACTGGCCTGCTAAACTGGACAAAGTTCTATTTATACATTCTGACTGTATTCGAATTGCATCTTGCTGGATTACACAATCTACCCTGACAGAGCCAGTGCTCCCTAAGCCATAGATAAAATTTGTATCAATCTGCAACAGTTTATCCTACATCTATCTCTCATATTATATACCAATCCCTTTTAGAGAGGGAAAGTAGTACACTCAAGATAATGAAAACTGGGGTTTTGTTTGTTTGTTTGTTTGTCTTTTTGAGACAGGGTCTCACTACGCAGTTCAGGCTGGCTTTGAGCTCACTTTGTAGCCCAGGCTGGTCTTGAACTTGCAACGATCCTCCTGGCTTAGCCTCCTGAATGCTTGGATTATAGCAGTGCACCATTACACCCAGCAAGAAAAGTATTTAATAGAGATGTGGTAAATAAATATTTGAGAAGTATTTACTTCCACTATGGTGCATAAAAAGAAACAACTGATGTTCACACCTGAATTTCGTCTCTCATGAACCTGTGATGAACATCTTTCCTTGTGTTACAATTCATGCCTGCATGGTAGGTTCCACAGGCTAAATTTAGTTTCCTAAGTTCAGCAGTAACTTGTTCTGTCATTTTTCTGGAAGGACAATAGATGATAGTTGGACCTTCAAATTCCCATTCAGAACTATAAAGAAAAAAAGAACAAGAGAACAAATGTAAATATTACATGTATGCTTCAGACTTTAGTTTGAGTTTTATCTTTTTTCTTTTTTGTAGTTTTGAGACACAGTCTCACTATGCAGTTCAGGTTAGAACTCACTTTGTAGCCCAGGCTGGCCTCGAACTCTCAGCAATCCTCCCGCCTCAGCCGGGATTACAGTCGTGCACCACCAGTCTTTTTCTTTATTCCTTTCCTTTCCTTTCCTTTCCTTTCCTTTCCTTTCTTGGGTTTTTGGTATTTGTTTCTGGTTTTTGTTTGTTTGTTTTATATTGCACCCAAAGCCTTTGCACTCAGCTAAATTCTCAGCCTACTACTTTTCGGTGGTGTGTATGTGTTTGTTGGTTTATGACAGGGTTTCTGAGTTCCCCAAGTAGGACTTGAACTTGTGATCTTTGTGCCTGGGCCTCCCAAAATCACAGACTTACACCACCATGTCACACCAGGGTTCTCTTTCTACATTCTAAATAAAAGACCAAAAGAAAAAAAGCATATAAAATGATATACTTATCTGCATAAAAATCTAAAACATTATGGAGAATCAAATCAACGGGTTAAGCTCCAAAACCTGTGAACTTAAGTTTTGGTTCCAATTAAAGGTAAAATTGGCAAGAAGTTTTAGAAGAAAATCTTATTTTAAAAAAAGAAAAGAAAAATATATATATACTTTTGGGAAGACATACACTACATTTACAACTACTCTACATATACAAAAGATAGAAAAATATATATTTACATAGCAGAATGTATAAAATTTGTTATATTAGTCTTATTCATAAAGGTGAGTGCCTATAGCTATGTATAAAAAAGCTACAAGAACGATTGCTTTTAGGTTCAAAAAATATTTACTAATAATCTTGAGGCTATGAATGTTATAGAAGATACTTGTCAGAATGTTTACTATAGAAACTTGTGCTTTCTACTAAAAGTATAAACAATGATTTTCATAGGGCAATTATTCAATTCCTCAATATATTAATTTATAAAACATATTTATGTGATCAACATAAAAAGACTGTGATTTTAGACATAAAAAGTTTATTTTAAATGCATGTAACTTTTGATCCAATTTCAATTTTAGGAATCTACTTTATAAAAAGTATTTGCCTATCTGCCAAATACACATGTACATAAATATTCAGAACAAAACTACAATATTGAAAAATAAATGTACAGTTTATATACCCTCATATTCTGAAACACTAAGTAAATATTTTAAAAATTAAATGCTTATAAAAACCTTTAAGAAGAACTATGGTGTAAGCCACTCAAACTTGAACAGAGAAGTAAACTAGGCAATATGTTTATTGCCAAGAATCTTACTAAATAATGTACTCACGTTGTGATTACAACCAAATGGGCCTCCATAATAAATATTCACAATAAACAACTTAGAGTTTAAAAATTGTATTTTTAATGTACAAAATCTTATTTTAAAAATGTTGTTAAAGAAGAAAAAATTGCTTACTAATACATACTTAAGATCCAAAAAGTAAAGCCCTAATTTAAGAACTAATGTAAGATAGCAAAGATATATAAATTAAGTGATACATTAAATTAGTACATTAAATAAGAAAAATACAAAAAATGTATAAAGTATTATATACATTTAACAACAAAAGAAAACTGAGAGCACACAACACAGTAAGAGAGTCAGAAAACAAATTTTTAGACAGCTAAATGCCACAACACCAGTAGTGGTTATATATGATCAATGGGACTCAAAGACTGAAGTACTTTTCAATGTACTTGCAACTACATTGTTCAAACTGCTATTAAGACTTGTATTAGAAATACAGAAACAATATAAAGTTAGTTTAAGAAACATATTAATTAACTGGAAAAATAAGCATTGTGATAAATGACAGATAAAGAAGAAATGGAAATAAAATGCAATACTCTGAAGCCTTAATTACCCTCACCTCATACAAAGATCTGTAGCAAGCATTATATTTTCAATGTTTCCTGCTATGATAACTCTACTGGAGGATACTGATACTGGGTACAAAATATTTCTCGATATGCTTTTATAAAAATCCATTTCATATTAAAGATCAAGATCTTGAATGTTCTCAAATATTAGGCAAAGGAGTCTGGTCTTTCCAAAGGAAAGAGTTTCAACTCTAAGACTTAGGGATATATTTTTGGACAGAATGAAACGAAGAACACAGAGGAGAAGAAACATCAGTTAGGAGAGATTCTAATACTCCACCTCAATTGGAAAATTAACATTAAAAATGCTGAGAAGGAAACATCTCCATATTGTAAGGCCAATAGTACCAGAAAAATAGGAAAACAAAAATGTCACAAAAATAGAAAAGGCAAACTATTTCTAAACAAGAGAGTCATTACAAGATTTTGATATTAATACAGACCAAAGATAATCAATGATTACAGGATAGAAAATGATCTAACTAGAGATTTCCAACCTACAACAAACAACTTTCTGCAAGGGAACATTTTCTCATTAGGATGGAAGGAAAGTGAAGCACAGTGGGTACTCACTTCATAGGGCAGCCAGAATGCACAGAATATATTCATTACATTCTGCTTTTATTATAAACATAGGGCAACTAAGCCCATAGCAAGTCCTACACTGAAATCATCCCAAAAGGTCATCAAGAATAATTATTGATGCCTTTCCATGAACTGGGTCCTGCCATGGTGACCAGGAGGAGACTCAGCCAGAAGACAAGGCATGCCTTCCTGTGAGATGGGTTCCATCATGGGTACAGGGGGGAGACTCAGCAAGAAGACAAAGCACACCCTCCTGTGAGCCGGGTTCTGCCATACGGATCGGGAGGAGACTCAGTAAGAAAATAAAGCAAACTTTCCCGTAAGCCAGGTTATGCCATGGAGATCGAGAGGAGACTCAGCAAGAAGACAAAGCACGCCTTCCCTTGAGATGGGTTCTGCTATAGGAATTGGGAGGAGACTCAACAAGAAGACACAGCACACCTTCCCTTGAGCCAGGTTCTGCCACAGTGATCAGGAGGAGATTCAGTAAGATGACAAGGCTCACCTTCCTGTGAGCCAGCTGGTGCACCAGCCAGGAAACCAGAACAGCATCTTCCCCCCACTCGCTGCAGTAAACAACTGGCTGATTCAGAAGACTCAGAGTGAGATGGCAGCAACTTAGGTGAAAGGAATAGCTTGATGCTTGTGCTGTTTGATTGACACTGCAGGCCCAGGGCTGATGTCTTGGGATCTATGTGGAGGATGGCAGTGTACATGGTGGCAACTGTGGGGGACTTCCTTCTGTCTTGTTTTTGAAATCTAATGTTTTGTTTCATTTTACTGTTTTGTTTTATTCCTGTTTCTGGTAACCTGAGCAACTATTTTGAAGATAACAATATGCAGTATAATAACCATTGTTAAATTCCTATCATCTTGTTTTGAAAACCTACATAGCTATTGTTTTTTGTTATTGTTGTCACTTTACTTTTGTTGTTGTTATGCAGGTTTGTTTGTATCTTGATTTTTCTGTTTTTTATTTTGTCTGTTTAAAACAAAAACAATGTACAATAGATATTATGAATTAGGTAGAAACTGTTCAAAAGAAAACACAAACACTGTGATAGGAGAAAGAAACAGTGGGTAAAAGGAAAAAATATATGTATATACAAGATAGTTAAGGTAGTTATAGAGTTAGCTTCTGTTCCTTGAAAAGAATGTTTTGTGCCAATATTGTTCAGACAAAATATCATGCCTATGTCCTATACTCCGAATAACTATTACAAGACACCAATACACAATGTATCAAGTATTGTAACTGTCCTACTACCCTGTTTTCAAACTCATTTTTATTGTTTGTTTATGTTTTTCTAAAATAAATTTTTTTAAAAAAAATAATTATAGGGATTCCTTAATCCAGCATCCATTTCTCATGTATTTATCCCTTTCTGAAGAACACACCATGTATTCCTATAATTCTATTTGCCTAGTTTGTTTTGGGTTTGTAATGGTAAGAGAAACATTATTTAATGTATCTTGATTAAAAACTATATTTTGTTACATGAAAATACTATAAACTTCACACTGAGGAGACAGATAAGAGAATGAGGCTTAGTAAATGTTCTTAGAATACTTATACATGCATTTTTACAAAACAGACAAAAGTTCTAGTGACAAGATTCTTCAGCAGTGAAATGAAAAAAAAATAGGTAGTTTACTGAGGAGTTACAAGGATTAAACTAGTTCACATATAAAGTGTCTAGCATAGTCCTTGGAACATGACACAGGCTCCAACTTGTTTACCAGATGATCTTTTCTAAAATCCCTGAAATTAAAGTTATTCATGTAATTAGCAAACCAGATACAATTTAGATGAAAGATTCCTTTATGTTTACTTGTCAATCATTAAAAGTAACAGCACAGACTATAAAAATAGTAGAAGAATAGCTTCCGGCCTTCAAAAATACATTTTTCTTCACTCACTAAATTGTATAGTATTACACACTTAGTAACTCACTAAATTGTATAATACTATACTTGAACCACAGCAAGATAGAATTCTGAAATATGTTAAAATATATTTAAAGAAAATAAATGGTGTTGGCGGAGCTGAGACCGGACTCTGCTGTTTATCCTAGGCAGTCCTTAAACTTGCTGCAGTTCTCCTGCCTTAGCCTGCTGAGTGCTAAGATTACAGACATACAGCATCACACAGAGCTGAAATAATTTGAAAAAATAAAATAAAAAGTTTTCTAAAAAGAATGAAATAGTTACCACAATTCTTACTTTGTTCTTTTGACTAGAAATGGCTGGAGATCTTGAAGAATATTTCCTGTTTTTCGTCCAACTTCTAAATACAGATTTGGTCGATCAAAACTAGTACAGGTAATCTGAGGATTGTTCAGTTTCAAGCAACGTATAATATCTTCCCGGATTGAAGAACTTGCAGTAGCAGTGAGAGCAACTACTGGAACCTGAGTAAAGCAAAATAAATAAATAAATAAATAAATAAATAAATAAGGCCTTAATTCCAAGCATTGCTTCCGCCTTCTTAGGAAGAATTTGTTACAACTACAAGAAATGCATTGTCAAAAATACAACCTTAAAATTACTCTTTTTAAAAAACATTCACAAAAAAAGGTCCTGCATTTCAGACTTCTGAAAACAATCTTCACCTCCCCCCACCCCATCACTGAGGTTTAAACCCATGGACCTGCCCACACTAAGCAAGTGCTCTACTATTGCACTATATCTACAGCCCAATATTTACTTTTTAAAACTCAGAAATCATTTACATAAAGCAGGAAGATCCACAAGGCTGTTACATGCAACTGACCTTATCTTATTAAATTAAACCTACTATTAAACATTTATTGTATCTTTAATAGTGCTGATAAAAGGATGGGCCATATCATGCCTTAAGTTTTAAAAATCTAGGGGCCTGGGATTTAGCTCAGCAGCATAAGTGCCTGCCTGGCAAGCACAAGGTTGTGAGTTCAATCCTCAGTACCAAGTAAATAAATAAAAATAAAAATCTATAATTTACATATTGAGAACAGAAAAGAACTCCATGACATAATGTACTGGAAATCTCAAAGTCTAACACAGGAACAGAATCATAAAAGATGTTAGGAAGAAGAAACAAATCATTTATAAACATAAAACCATTTAGAACCTCAGCAAACTTTTCAACACAAACTTTACAGGCCAGGAGAAATTGGAGTTAAATGTTTAAAACCCTAAAAGAAAATAACTTTCACTTAGACTAAGAAATTCTAGAAAACTATCAAAATTGATGGAGAAATAAAGACCTTCCAAAACAAAGAGAATCTTCAGATATTCATAACCACCAACTAGCATTCCAAAAACTCAAGGACTTCTTGGACGGATAATGAAGCAAATGAAGCCAAAAACACTAACAGAATAAATACATCAAACAGGGGGAACACTTAAGAGAAAAATAAAAGGAATCAGCAATAGAAAATAACACAATGACAGGAATGAGTCAGTAACTTTTAGTAACAAAATAAAATGTAAATGACTCCAATTCCCCAAACACAAGACACAAATAGACTAGATCAAAACATAAAACTCAGTGGTATGCTGCATTTAAGAAACACATTTACTACAAAAAGAAATTCACAATCTTTTAAACATCAATGCCGGGCATTGTGGAGCATGCCTGTAATTCCAGCATTCCAGAGTCTGAAGAAGGAGGATTGCTCCAAGTTCAAGGCCAGTCTGGGCTACTAAGTGAATTCAAGGCCAGCCTGAACTACACAGTAAAACCCTGTCTCCAAAAAAAGCCCAACAACTAAACAGAACAACCAGACAAAAAAATCAACAAAGAAATATCAGAGTTGAACCACACCTTTGAAAACACTGACATAATATATATCTTGAGTTCCACCCAACAGAATGTACATTCTTTTCGGCACCACACAGAACTTTCTCGAAAACAGATTACATACCAGCTCATACAGCATGCTTAAGTACAAAGAAATCAAAATAACTTCATGTATACTATTAGAAAATAGTGTAATGAAATGAAAAATCAATGGCAAACAAAATCACAGAAATTATGCAAACACATGGAGATTAAACAATACACTCCTTAGTAATCAATGGGTCACAAAGAAATCAAGGAAAAAATTAGTTTCTAGAATTAAATAATACTAGTAAATACAACAAAAAATATGGGACACAATGAAAGTACTCTTAAGAGGAAGTTTATACTAGTGAATACCCAAATCACATATAGAGCAAACCCAAGTAAATGACCTAATGATGTACTTTAGGGTCCTAAAAACACAAAAATAAACCCAACCCTAGTATAAAAAAGGAAATTTTAAATATCAGAGATGATACACTTAAAAAACATAATCAACAAATCAAAGAGCTGCTTCTTCAAAAGAATAAAATAGACAAACCCTTAGCCAAACTTAGCAAAAAAGGTAAAACCCACACCAATGCAATTATAAATGAAAAAAGGAAAAACATGATGGACACCATCGCAATCCAGAAAATTATTAAGAACTATGTCAAAACCTGTACTCCAAAACTTGGAGCACCTGGACAAAACTGATTCATTACTAGGTACATATGAATCACCAAAACTGAAACAAGAAGAAATAAAAATGTTGTGCAATCAAATAACAGAGAATAATATTGAGGCAATAAAGCAAAACCTAAAAAAAGCTCAGAACCAGATGGATTCGACACTGAATTCTACTACAGCTCTAGTGATGATCTAATGCCAATATACTTCAAACTCTTTAATGAAATTCAAAGGTAAGGAGTATTACCAAACTCATTCCTGGAAGTAAGCATTACCTTGATTCCAAAAGCAGACACAGATTCAAATGAAAAAAGAAAGCTATAGGCCAATCATTTAAGAATCTGGAAAACAGAATGCAAATCAAAAAGTCACATATCATGACCAAGTAGCCTTCACCTCAGGGATGCAAAGATGGTTTAACATATGTAAATCAAGAAATATACATCACACAAAAAGAAGGCCCAAAATGACACGATCATCTCAATAGACGCAGAAAAAATGGACTTTGACAAAATCCATTATTCATTCTTGATTTTTAAAAAAGTAAAGAAAACAGGTATAGCAGGACTTTATCTCAATCTGATAAATTCCATTCATGACAAACCTACTACCAACATTGTCTTAGGAGGGGAAAAACTGAAAACTAGACAAGAATGTCCACTATCACAACTCACATGCATCATAATACTCAAAACTTTAACCACAGCACTCAGACAAAAGAAAGAGAGAAATAGGGTACATATAGAAAAGGAAAACGTCAAACTGTCCTTATATACAAATGGCAATGATCCTTTACATAGAATAATCCAAAAAATCCACCAAAAAACTCATAGATCTAGAAGACAAACCTTGCCAAAAAAAGCAGTAATATTCCTGTACACCAGTAATGAACAGTGAAAAAGAAAACAGGAAAATATCACCCACAATAGTTTCAAGAAAAATTAAATACTTGGGAGTTAACCTAACGAAGGAAGTAAAAGACTGCTATAATAAAACCACAGTACTTTTAAAAGGAGATCAGAAAGAATATGAAAGTGGAAAGACAGTCCCTGTTCCTGAACTGGCAGAACCAATAGTGTCAAAATGAACATACCTCCAAAACTAATATATAGATTTAATGCAATCCCAGTCAACAGTTCTCCACTTCTCACAGAACTGGAGAAAGCAATTCTAAAATTCATATGGGAACAGAAGAGACCCATAGTAAAATACAATCCTGGGCAACAGGAGGCATCACAATTCTAGACTGTAACATAAATTACAAAGCTATAGTGATAAAATAGCATGACACTGGCACAAGAAATACATATGTGGATCAATGGACTAGAATACAAGATGCAGAAACAATTTTGGGCACATTCAAACATCTAATCTTTGACAAAGGGGCCAAAAACATATAGTGGAGGAAAGACAGCCTCTTCAGCAAATGGTGCTGAGAACATTGGCTAACCACATGCAGAAGATTGAATTCAGACCCATATGTCTCACTATGTACTAAGCCAAAAATCCACGTGCATCAAAGACCTAAATATCAGAAAAGAAACACTTCATTTGCTGAAAGATAAAATAGTTAAAAATCTTGAAGGCACAGATAAAAACTTTCTGAATAAAACCCCACTTGCAAAAGAAAAAACATTAAGAATCAAGTGAGACTATATCTAATTTAAAAGCTTCTGCATAACCACCAACCAATAGAATGAAGAGGCAAACTACATATATGGGGAAAAAAAAAACTTGCCAGCTGCTCTTGGATAGAAGACTAACATCTAGACTACATAAGGAATTCAAAAACTAAATCCAATCAAAAAATAGGCAACTGAAATGAATAAAATTGGACTTCATGGTGCACACCTATAATCTCAGCTCTTGGGAGGATTGTAATGAAATGAACCTGAGGCCAGCCTGGTTACACATTAATTCAAGGCCATCCTGAAACTACACAGCAAAACCCTGTCTCAAAAAAACCCAAAATAATAAATAAATTCATTTTTAAAAAGAAATGAACAGAAATTTCTCGTACAAGAAAAAATGTTCTACAACTCTAGCCATGAGAAGAACTCAAACTGAAAGAAAACTAGGATTCTATCTTACTCCAGAAAGGATGGCTATCATTAAGAAATAAAATAATAAATGCTGGTGAGGCTGCAAGGAAAAAGGAACTCTTCTACCATGCTGGTTGGAATGTAAACCAGAACAACCATTAAAGAAATCAGCATGGAGATGTCTCAAAAAGCCAAACACAAAAGTTCCATTTGACCCAGCTATTTGCTTTCTAGGTAGCTTCCTGAAAGAATTAAAGACATCATACCACAGTGAATATTCATACCCATGTTTATCATAGCTTACCTCATAATAGCTAAATTTTGAAGTGGCCAATATGCATATCAATAGACAGATAAAGAAAATATGGCACATATACCCAGTGGAATACTACTCAGCCACAAGAAAAAATAAATTACAGTCATTTTTAGGAAAATCAATGCACTTTAAGACCCTTATGTTGTGAAATAAATCAGATATATAAGATTAAATATCACATGGTTTTTATCATAATGAACACAAAGTATAAATAATTCAAAGAGCAAAATAAAAGTTAATAGGAAATAGGAAGATAAATCTTTTGCAAATAAGAAGAGTATCTAGAGATAGAAAAAGGGAAGAGAAAGGGGAGGGGGTGGAGAAGTAAAAATTATATGTGTTATGCACACACAGCACCCTATGATGAATGTGATCACTATGAATAGTAAATCTGTGCTAATAAAAGGAAATGAAAAAAAAACATGAAGACAACCTATCTAGAAGTCTGTCATACTTTATGATGTGAAAAATGTATTAACAAGGGCCAGATGTGGTGGCACATGCTGGCAATCCCAGCTACTCAGGTGGTTAAGAAGGGTAGCCATACTTCCCTGTTTGCTAGGAATTTTCCAGTTTATATTTCTAGTTACAACACTGTTTTATTAATAATTTTGGGGGCTGGGGATTTAGCTCAGTGGCTTAAGTGCCTGCTTTGCAAGCGCGAGGTCGTGAGTTCGATCCCCGGTACCAATAATAATAATAATAATAATAATAATTTTAACCCTTTAATTTTCAGAAGCAAACTGGTTGGATACTAAATTATACTGCTGGTTTTAACAAGTTCTTAATGCATGAAATGTATTCTTTGACAAGTCTTGATTTCTTGGTAAGAGGCACCAAGTTTTTTTCAAAACAAGCAATAAAATACAAATTATTATTGTGATATTATAAAGTCAGGAAGATTTTAATGATAATGATATAGCACCCAAAGACTGAGTTATAACTATTCCATTTCCTTCTAGACTTGGTCACATTGCTAACTCTAATACTGCACTCTAATACACACAGAATTTATTCATTCATTCTCTCGCTGTCCTAGTGTAACTGGAATTAGAAAGATAGCACTAAGTGTATAATCACTGTGGAAATCAGTGTGGAAACTCCTCAAAAACTAGGATTAGGTAACCCATTTGGGACCCCTTCTGTCTCTTTTTTGAATAGAAGCTTTCTCTCAATAAATATATTTTGCTCTTAACCTCTGTTGTTGCTAAGATTCATTCTTTGATTTTAGAGAGCACAAACTTATACTGGACACCTAGTAGCTTGGTAATTAGTAGTTTGGACAGAGGTAAAAGTTTGCATTTGTTTCACAAACTTTGAACTAGGACTCAATTAGGTAACAAATTTTTATGCTTCAAATTTTGTTATGTCTTTGTCCAATGCCAGTAACTGCTTATGCTTTGTCTTTGGCCCATTATAAATGCTTGTGCTTTGTAATAATGATAAATCTAAGTTAAAATATGGGAAGGTTATAAAGTTATGATATTTCTTTAATGAAACATTTTTCCTGTTTTGTTCTTATAAATTTACTGGTACTCCTTGATTGACTTTACTTAGACAGCAGCACTAGAGAAAGTAACATTAGAACACCACAAACAAACTTCTGTACAATGGATCTTCTTAAATAAAATCTACCTAAGACTCGGAAAGTATATATTCCTACAATGAAACACAGGACCATTTAAATGACACTAGGTCAGTGGCAGTTCTTAAGACTTGGAAGACAGGTTTCACTGGGACAGACTGTAGAGTGTAGATTCTCCTCTACACTCTAGAGGAAATGTCAAGCCTGTTCTGCTTCAGTTTCCTTTCTCTGGTCTTACTTCTTTGTACTGTTGTTTTTAGAGGGATGTAAAATTAGAAAAGAACTCTGAACTGTTCCAATCTTTTTCTCCTAAATTAAGCCCATAGAAAATGAACATTTGCTAACGCCAAAGATAGGGAAATCATCTTACATAAGGGACACATAACCCATCTCTGGGTCATATGAGTCATTGAAATTTTGCCCATTCACAAGAACACACATAAAAACATGTCCCAGCTTAGTGTTCTGGGCAGGTCTCCTTTGGGTGACTGAACCTGAGACACAGTGGAAAGAACTGACTTCTGGGTAAAACCAGAAAGAGCAATTTTCAAAAATACCACACTTATGGGACCAAAACACATTTACACTAAGAAGGCTCTCCAAGCTTTTATAAATATATATATATAAATATATATATATATAAAATATATATCTTCACTAATAAGTTGTGGACTTTAAAATCTTTACTGTAACTTACAAAGCACTAGGTTATGATCTTGCTCAGGCTTTTAACTATCCCTTATAGAACTCTGACAAACAGTGGTTACTCTGCCAGCTAGTTAAATGCTCCTACATCAGCTGCCATTCAAAGTATAGGACAAGTTTCCCCAGTATTGCTTTTGTGAATCCCCATGGAAGCCAATAGCCAATGGAATGCTGACCAGACAGACAGCTGAATTCCTTTCTGGAGACTGATCTCTGGTTGTGTGAGTCAACAAAAACTGACATAACTTTCTCTTCAAGCATTCCTTTTAGATATGCCCAAAAGCCCAACTCTAATCCTGGGAAGAATTTATCCTATCTAACTATTATAATATATATTATTTTAATTAGGTGGCAACCTAGATATATATATTCCTGAGACTGGTTTTTAAAAATACACGACATATTGTTTTTATGTGCAAAAACTTAAGAGTTTTTCAGTGGTCAAAATAATGTATTAATCTGGTTTTTCATATATCATCAAAAATTTAAAAGAGGTAATTATAACTAAAGCTACAGAGACTTGGAACAAAATGTCAGATTCCACTAATAAAGAGACTTAAGAGCTAATGGGTTACAACTGCTATCCCTTAAAAACAGTTACTAAACTTACCTGTCAGTTCTAATGCTCATGCTTTGATTATACATGCTTTTGTATACATACTTTGATTATATGTGCTTTGATTAAAACTTGTTCTTGCCTAAAGGATGTCAAATCCCAAGTAATAACACAGATAAAAACAACAACGAACATGCTAGATTTCTTTTAGATTCTTTTTATTGGAATCCACCAGATCTTGTCCAGAGAGAGTAATATGACACATAATGAGGCCTTAACTAACTATACTCAACAGGCCTTAAATGATAACACAGCTAGTCTCCCTCCCTCAAATAAAGAAAACTAACAAGACAGGTTGTCCTCCAAAATTGGATGACATTAGACATTCTAACAGCAGCAGAGGGTGGTACTTGTACAACTGTAAAAACTGAATGTTATGTGTACATTCCTGATCCTTCTACTAATATCTCAACAGCTATTCAAGATATTACATGACAAATGAATGACATATCAGACTCTAAAACCCCCTAGACCTTATCCTTGTCCTCCTTATGGGAAGCCATTACTAGCTTCTCTTGGTGGAAATTTTTGTTAGCTGTACTCATAATTATACTGATGATTCTATTATTTGGCCTTTGCATACATAATTATTTCTTTGCTTTGTCTCCTCCAGACTTAAAGCTCTACACCTACCCAAGATGAAAATGCCTGGTGTCTACTAAGGGCCTTCAGATAGGCCCTCTGCAGAATATCCCTGACTGCAGATCCACAACTATGATCTCCTTCAGTCTTAAGAAGCCAGATGGGTCATCTCCCATTACTCTTTCAAAGCAGTTCACGATGCTTCTTCAGAGGGGCGAGTGTTATAGGAAGCTGAGTTAGATAAAATTATTACAGGCAGGCAGGGGTGGGCCCTCAAGGAGCCAATGGAGAAGACCAGATACCTTACAACTGTGGGGTAAAACAAACACCTCCTGACTTTGAACCAGGAGACAAAACAAATGCAGCCACACCCGAAGGATAAACATTAGGGATTGATATTCTATGCCAGGCATGGTGGTACATGCTTGTAATGCAGCACTCTGGAGGCTGAGGCAGGAAGATTCTTATAAATTGGAGACCAGCATGGGGTACAAAGTGAGCTCAAGGCCAGCATGAACTACATAGCAAGACCCTGTCTCAAAAAAGA